>VZUI01046114.1:0-93829 GCA_013401135.1 Cettia cetti
TGTAAATGTAAATGTAAATGTAAATGTAAATGTAAATGTAAATGTAAATGTAAATGTAAATGTAAATGTAAATGTAAATGGTTTGTAAGAGATTGAAATCTTTTTACTGGAGTATTCTGTTCTATCAAGGTAAGGCAGTATCTTCCTTGTCTAAAATATGTCTGTAGCAACAATACTGCCTACCTTAATGGATGTCAGTGACACATAGGTAGTTTCAAAAGTAAAATTCTTTTTCTCCTGTATCACCAATGAGAATGCAATCACTAATGTTGTTAACTAGATTTCTGCATATACACGAATATGTCTAAACCTCCCAGTTTAGCCATTGGCTTCAGACAAGCTGATTTCTTATGCCTCTCAAGTCTTTACCCTTGCTCTGCTGGGATTTTTTCCTGTGTCTCATGGTTCCCTTGGAACAGTGTTTCACCCTGTTCTTTCTCCCTTTTCCTTTAAACTCCCATTTTGACTCCTTTGATATCTCTTTCTGCTACACCTGACATGCAGCTTTCAAGTTTTCACTTTTGACCAAATATTTTTAATTCATGTATTTTTTTTTTCTCTCTTATGTAACCTTCCTTGAAGTGAGAAAATGATACAAGAATTGCCTTTTAAACATGAATGAACCAGTATCAAACACTGAGTTGTCCAAAGCAGAGAAGTGAATTGATTTGGGGAAATTAAATATTGATACTGTGCTCTCAGAGCCAGCACAAACCTAGCAATTTTGCAAATTTTGCATGGCCCTCTGAGAGTTGGTGTGAAAAGATATTAAAGTATAAGTAGGATAAGTGGCTACAAGAGAGAAGTCTTTAGCCGTCACTCCAGGATTCTAATCTCTGGTGTGGTAGTTTTGGCTGGGATATAGTTAATTTTCTTCACAGTAAATAGTAAGTAGATATGTTTTGGGTTTGTGCTGGAGACTGTACATATAATTCAGGGCTGTTTTTGTTATTGCTCAGCAGGGCTTGCATAGAACCAAGTCCTTTTCTACTTATCACTGCACCAATGAAGGGACTGCAGATGCACAGGAAGTTGGAAGGGGACACAACTGGGACAGCGGACCCCAGGTGACCAAAGAAATATTTTATACCATATGGCAACATGATCAATATATAAAGAGGGGTCAAAAAGGAGGAAGGGGAGAAGGTTCACAGTGATAGTGTTTGTCTTCCCAAGCTGCCTTTACACATGACAGAGTACTGCTTTCCTAGGGATGGCTGAACACCTGCCAGCCCACAGAAAGTGGTGAATGGATTCCCTGTTTTTTTTTTTTTGCTTTCCTTGCACATATGGTTTCTGCTTTCCCTATTGACCTGTCTTTATTTCAATCCACTAGTTTTCTCACTTTCACTCTTCTGATTCCCTCATCCACGGTACTGGGGAGGGGAAACAAGCATCTGCATGGAGCTCAGTTGCTGGCTGGGTTTGAAACACAGCACAAGAGTTCTTGTGAAAAGTCTTGCACAACTCCACAGAGTGTAAAATGGTAAAGAGCACAAGGTCCTCAGAAACACAGACAACTTGATCCCATTTAAGTGTGTGCAATTGTACCTGCATTAAACAAATGTGAAATTCCATGGGAATTTTATTTAGAGCTGGTCCTCAACATGAAACAAACCAAAGGAGTTCCCTTCATAAGCTGCATAAATAACTAAATGGTACAAACTTCTGGGCCACTCATCAGTTTTGGGGTTTTATGCATTATAAGGCTGAATGTTAATTCTTGTACTAGCAGTATTTTTTTATTTTGCATTAAGAAATAATAGCAAGCTAGATAATATAATAAAAATAAATAATATTTACTAGTATTTTTTACAAACATACTAATGCTATTTTAATTGTATTTTAAAATAAATAAAAATATTTATCAGCTGTGATTTAAGTTGGGCACTAGCTTTTATATCAAAAAATGAAGAGCCTTTTACTTCAGTGGTTATTTTTTCACACACAAAACAAATGTGTCCTCAATCCCTATTACACATTTGAAGAAAACTTACATCATCTCAATATACCTCTCTACAGAATATTAAAATGTCATCCACCCTGTGTGTGTGTACATGAATGCACAAAAAAGGACATGTCATGAAGCTCTTACAATATAGACACTCCTGTCTGTATTAAGAAGGGACACATTGAAAAATAGGCCCTAAGCTGATCACTCAAAGTCATAAATTTGGAGCAGTCTAGCCAGTGGTGTGTCAGCAGCACTGCTTTTCTTAACCTTTGTTTTGTGTCAAATTCAGAAGAATGTTTTCTACTTACACTTGTGAATATATATCATATTTATTTCCAAAGGAGGGCCGATGTAAAAAAAAACCAACTTTGCAATTTGTATCTACTAAAAAAAGGTTTCTTGACTTTCTTAAAGAGAGTATAATGAACCACTTAATCAGCTCATTAATTTAGCATCAATGTTCACTTAATTTCAGAACAGAAAAGTTCTCTCCTGTTCTTCTTCTGTATTCTTACTTATGCTTCCTTCTGTGAGCAAAACTCATCTGCATATTGATATTTAGGAGGCAAAAAATTGCAGCCATATAAATGACTGCAAATTTGGTTCTGCAGTTTAAAAAAAAGCACTCTGATGCCAAATCATGATCTCTTATATGTGCTTTTCATTTAGAATAAACTGTATTTTTAAGAATATTAAACTGCTGAATTAAAAATTGCTCAAAGTCAAGATAACCTAAAACAGGAAAAAAACCAACCCAAACCAGAAAATAAAGCTATAAATATGTTTTAAGCTTTATTTTTCTTCATTTAAATATTCTGTGAAATATCAAACTTCTGAATTGTACTTATCATAAAACTGTTTTTCAATAGTATTTTTATAATACTAGTTCCATATTATCATTCTGCATTAGCCTTCTCTATTTTCTTAGAGCTGATCTCTTTTATTACTAAATATGCTTGTTTTTCTAAATGCAAAAATACTTCAGCAAATGCATTACTTTATGAAACTAGCTATATTTGTTGTCCCTACTTCATTAGCTACCAGTTCTTGAGCCTTTTGTTATTTACATTAAAATGAGCATTCTGATCACTTACAAATATGTAAGAGTATTATCTGTAGCTAAATTTGCAATACGTTTTTTTATTTTCTGTACTTTATAGTTCCTACATCTTTCTCCTTCCCAGACTCTCAATATTGTTTTCATTTTTAAAAGCCTTCTGTTTATTGCTTCCACTAATCTTTAGATCTCTGCTTAACCTCATTGCCTGCTATTGCCCTTTTCTACATTTAGATTTAACCAGCATGTCAGTTACAGTCTCTCCAGAAGGTTTCTTACAAAAAAAAAAAAATTTTAAAAAAATCCACATTTATGTGGTAATTTATGTGGTACTTGTGGTACAACAGCTTTTCCCAAGTTATGTGTCCTGAAAAATCTTTACTCCTCCTGTTTCCATAGGATATGTTAATAGAAGTAGAGAAAAGATAAGATATATTTTTGTTATTTTTGAAAAATGTTCTTCCCTTAAAAAAAAATTTAAAAAATTCTTTGTACCTCTACATTCCCCATCACTTGTGATAGAGTTTGGAGAGAAAAACCAACCACAAATGGCAAATGCATTTAAGCCTTACACAAAGAGAAGTGCCTGAAAGAAGTCTAAAAGAACTTCTTAATAGTGTATAACATGCATCTGAGAAGACAGAAGAAGTTATAAATGAATCCTTAAGGTTTGGACTAGGAGTAATTATGACCATTTTTTCAGTGTTGCTTATTGCCAGAGTTAATTTTTTTTCGTAGTTCTAGTGTGTCACACTTTGTGCATTCTTCATTGTTTTCAGCAAACTCATCTTGGTTATAATTACCTACACTTAACTATAGGTTTTCCTTTTTGGCAGTCTCTAAAAGAAAGCCATCGTGGTTTTTGTTGACCTTGAAATCTTGAGTCTACAACAAATACTGAAATCATCATTCTAGAGTGTCTCTTTGAATATTGTTCATTAACTTGTGTGGCACATTTTCAGACACACCCCATCCTTTTAGAATTTATCTTGAAAATTTTTCTCACTGCTGTATCGTGTAGTGGTGGCTCAACCTTATCAGCCTGTACTTCTGCAAAACTGAACTTTAAAGCCTGGAGTTGTAAACTCCTACTGCCTGAATTTGACCATTTCCTCAGTTGAATCACCATGCGTAACCTCAAAATTTTGACCTTCTTTATTTAGACATCCTCTTTTCCTTAGGCAAACTCACATCCTTAATTAACCATCTATAATTTTGCATTGCATTTGTGTGGCCAGGCTTTTGTTGTGGGGGAGGCTTCAAGGGTGGTTTCTTTGCTTTGCTAGGAGCATCCCCTATGTCTGAGAGAGCCAATGCCAACCCAATGTTCCAAGACAGAGCTGTCCATCAGAAATGGCAGTAACACCTCTTTGAGAACATATTTCAGAAAGATAAAAAGTTATTGAGCATAGGTAATTGTGGCCCCAGAAGACAGGAGTGAGAATATGTGAGAGAAACAACTCTGCACACACCAAGGTCAATGGAGGAGGAGGAGGTGGTCCAGCTGTTGGAGCTGAGATTCCCCTCCAGTCTGTGGTGCAGACAATGGCGAGGCAGCAGGAAAACCCTGCAGCCCATGGGATTTCATGGGGAAGCAGAGATCCACTTGCAAGGACCCCATGCCAGAGAAGATGAATCCTGAAGGAGGCTGTGACCAGATGGTAAATTCACACTGGATAAGGCTCCTGGCAAGAACTGCGGGCTTGTCGGGAGAGGAGCCCATGCTGGAGCAGGTTAGGGTTTGTGACTTCTTGGGGGACCCATGCTGGAGCAGCCTGCTCTCCAAGGACTGCACTCCATGGAAATGTACCCATGCTGGAGCAGTTCATGAAGAGCTGCAGCCCATGGGAAGGGCTCAGCTAGAGAAGTCTTCTCTGGGAGACTCATCCCTTGCCACTCGCTGGAGCAGGCAAAGGACTCCTCTTCCTTAGGAGGGCAGCAGAAACAACACTCAAAGAACTGACTGTAACCATCTTTGCCCTGTGGTGCTGGCAGGGAGAAGGTAGACAACCAGGAATTAAGCTAGGCTTGGGAAGGAGGGAGGGGTGGGGAGAAGGTGTTTTTAGATTTATTTCCCATAATCTCTCTCTGATTTTGGTTGGGAATGAATTCAGCTAATTTCTCCAAATCAAGTCTGTTATGCCCATGATAGCAATTGTTGAGTGATCTCTCCCTGCTCCTATCTCAACTCATGAGCCTTTTGTTATGTCTTTTTTTCCCTGTCCAGCTGGGGAGGGGAGTGATGGAATACCTTTAGTGGGCACCACACACCCAGCTAGGGTCAAACCATCACAAATTTACTCATTTATGGTAGCTTGAATGTTTTCAAATTAGTACCAAGTGAGAACATTTTCTATTGATGGTGCTGAAAGTGATGCTGGAATATGTCAGCCAGTAGTAAAAATTTTGTATTCAATTTAGAATATGGTTCTCAGCTCTCTGGATGTGGCAACTTCTCAAACAGCCAAATCCATGTAGCTCAACTGACAAAAGAAGTGGAAAATTACATTTAGAACTGCAGGACATAGGCCAGTTCCTTGGGAGACAGAGATAATCCTCTCCCAAATTGCAGAAAGAGTACTATGAGCAGATGGTGTTATAGCTGCATTTGGGTAACAAAATACGGAGTTGCATTACCCACCTTTATTATGCTTTAAACAACCTTGTGAATCATCCCATTTGAAAGTCTCTTGACCCCCTGCATTTCATCAGTTTTGATCAGACAGATTTTCTGTCTTGCTTCCCTCAACCTGCCTCATTTTTTAATTTGCTCAGTACACTTGAGTTCTTTTGTTAGACAATCAAGAAAAAGAAATCTTTTAGAGGGATTAGTAATAAGTCTTAAGGTTGTGTCAAGCAAGCTTATGGTAAAAGGATTTCTTAAACATACCATGCATTAGTGAAAGTGGTTGGCTAAAAAGGTATGCACTCTTTATCTGTTGCCTGGTTCTCCACTGCCTGCACCTCCTCAGCCAGTAAGCAGAGCTGTTTGTCTGGCATCAACAGAGTACACTGATAAAAATGTGAGCGTTCCAGATAAGGAACACTAGTGAAATTTTATTATACCTACTTTTGGAGGTTTTCTCTTACCAAAGTACCATGGTCCTACAGGAGGTCTTGAGGCAGTCTTTGTTCATGCCACTGCATACTTGCTTATTTCTAGTCCCTGCTCATAACCCTAAGGAACATGGAAGCTAAGTTTTAACACCATGTCAATTATCACATACACATTTTCCAATGCATTGTGCTTAAATTGACTTCCCCGATTTTTCAAAACCTTAAAAAAATTGTTTTAAATTGTTTAATTTAAGTTTTCAATTAAAGAGCAAAAATCCAAAGATGCAGAATTGAGGTTCAGTTTCTGATGTGTGTAATGAGTCTCCCAGAACACTTTTTGTCTTGATAGTGTTCATGCCTAGCATATCATGATAAATACATCACATCCTTGAATAATTTCTACCTGTCAGCAAGCTGTTCTAGCCAGGGCACCCAGATCTGACTTTTGAAAGGAAAGCATACGTGCTTATGGCTGCCACTCTGATTGGATGAAAGGACAGACTGACAGCAGCAGGATTGAGCTTACTAGCAGCTTGAATAAACAGGCTGATGCTTTTCTCTCTCTCTCTCTTTTTTTTTTTTTTTTTTTCACTGAGGAGAAGAAACAAAAGTTTTCCAGCTGTGACAATTTGCTATTTTAAGGTACGTATGTTTTGACTTTTTTATTCATCCAAGATGACTTTATAGGCAGTGGAGAGTTTATACTTAAAATATCTGATCTACTAAGTCAGATAAATATAAGCAATTAACAGGATGCAAAAAAGAGTTTCATTTTCTGCATCAAAATCCTGTATATTCCTTTATTTAAATAACTACAACTCAGTTATTGGGTGAGGATTTTACATTAGAAAGAAATTATGCTTTCAAAATATAAGAAATTATGAAAGTCAAGACATATCCTCAACACAGCTACAGATGCTCCTTCCCAGTGATGCCATACATAACCATCAGGTAAGGCTGGGCCCCAGCTCTGCTCATCCACATGTAAACAAAACCTTAAGCTTTCAAGACCCCCTTAAAACCTTTTAACTACTTAGAGCAGAACTTCAAAGGAGACACTTGACAGTCAGCAAAGAATTGTGAAACTTGTAATAATTGAAAGTAACTTTCATACACACCTGAAAAAAAGATGAAGCTGTGAATAAAGCTAGTTACACAGATGGGAAGAAGACAGAAGAGGAAGAAGAACAGGATTGAAATTTTGAAACAGAAACCACAGACAAAAGAAAGGCCACTACAACAGAGTCAGCAAACCTAAATCCATCTGGACCTATTCTGTTAGGAATTAACCACAAAGAAATCTGAAAGGAAAAGGAAGAAAGAGAAAAAGCTATAAATTCCTGGGTTTGTATCTTCTGGGGCTATTGTGGACTGAGACTAATTTAATAGCTGAGACTCAGGGGTGTCCTGACACCTGGACTGCTAAAGACATTGCTTGAATTTGGTCATTTTAGTTTTGAGAAGTTCTCCATTAAACACTACATCTTTCTACAAGGTAACAATTATTTCCTATGAGAATCCTTCTTATCATACAATTCATTATCTGCTTTAGGTATAAATCTAGATGGGGGAAGATGGTAGGTAAAAACCATAGTCCAATGGGCCTTTACTCAGATCAAGCTTTGTAGTACTATTTCTGCAGTTACTAAAAGAGTTCCTCTATGTGACTGGAGATGAGCTGTAGCAACTACTGCAGCAGAAAATCCATCAGCTTTATGTGGTTAGTCACAGTTCTAAATTGCATTTATCAAAGTTTGTTTTCATTATCTGTGAAGGATATCTTGCTTCCAGAAGAGGAGTTGTACTGATATGAGACTGGTAACTGAAACAGATGATTGACATTAATTGCATTCACTGTCATGGTACTATGGCTGATTCTGGTATGGACCCTAGCCTAAGCCTTAAAATAAATATGAATTTGGATCTAGAGATAGTTAAAAGTCATAGCCTCATTGATGCGTAGCAAGGACAGCTGAACAATAGGAGATACTGATTAGGGTAAACATTTTTGTCTCTTCTGAGACTATAAATGAAAGTTCAAATGTGGCCTTATGATCAAATGGTTTATTAATCTCTATTATATTATTTAGATCATTGAGAAATGTGTTACTTTAATTATGGAGAAATGCAAGGATTTTGTGAGGAGATAGGGAACCTTTTTAAAAGTCCTTGATGAACAGGCTGATGGTAATTGATTCCTGGGTGGAAATAGTAGCTCTCATTCACAAAAGTAAATGCTGCCACTGCAGTATCTCAGGTGAAATTCTTCCTAGAATGCTTCAGTTCTGGTCTGGTGAAAAGCCGGGAGTTTCTTGGTTTTTTTGTTTTGCGTGCAGAAATGCTTCCACAGTTCTGTTACCCTGCAAGAGACTTCACTCAGACAAAATAAAAGAAAATGTTAACTTACAAAACAGATTGTCACAGCTGCAGTTGCTTTTTAAAAGCTTGTCAGAGATGACCAACTTCATCTTATTCAGAAAGCCAAAGACTGCAGAGACATTTGGCTGCTGCCAGTTTAAAATAGCACCACCATATACACGTTATTTTTGAGCTCATTGCTCCGAAAAATCATCTTGTATTCTTTCTGTCAGTATCAAAATAGATCACAAATCTTTCCATGCTATCTTTTTTCTTTTTTAAACTATACACTGTAAATCTTAATGAAATATATTAGATCCAGGTAATAGCTGTTTCAACTGGCCTTCTATTTTTGGTGTGCTTCATAGAATATTCTTAAGTTGGAAGCATTGACTTCTGTGACACAGAAGAGGCAAAAACCAGCTAGGAGGTTCCTGAGGAACTATCCCTGTAAATCTAGTTGTTTACTTACCTGACTAGTTTTCCACTACTTAAACTCAGCAAAATGTTGAAGACTATTTATTTACACCTATATGACAAAATGATCAAAAATGTGGTTCATTGAAAGAGGTTTGATGGCAAGCTGTTCAGTCTTGCTTTGAGAACTGTGTTGTTCTGAACACCTAAAGAAAAATAGATGCAATAATGAAAAAGTGAAAAATCAGGTAAAGCAAAGTGACATATTTTACTGACATATTTTACCTCCAACCTATCTAATAACCTCCATCAGGAACAAACAGGAATAAATGCATCCATGCCAAATAAACAACCACAGGTGTCAGCACTAATGATCTTCTATAGTTACTTCGGGGCACCCCATTTATTTAGAGTAACAGAGGCAATTTGAGAGGTCCAAAGCACTTCTGAGTATTACCATGTCACAATTCTCTCAAGAATTTCAATTCCCTCATTAAAGCAATGTCGTTACCATGACCTGACATTTCTCTAACAGTGCACAGCAGAGAGGATCATGTTATCCAAGTCCACCTCAGCTTTTTCCAGATCATTAGCTGAGAAAGGCAGATTTGAAAGCAAACAGAATTCTAAGAGAATGCTTAAAGAAAATGAAAGCCTACAAACAATACAGAAATTCTTATTACACAAAGCTAACTTTATGAGGTAATATGAAAAAGAGCAGAATCAGAGGCTGTTAAAGGTGCAGCACATCTCATCATTAATTGTATGTATACTTCAGAGTCAAAACCAGTGCTGAAATTTTTATGCTGCGTTTCTCATGCATATAAATAGCCTCTGGAACAAATATGAGGCTATCCATGTTTTTACATTGAAGAATTTTCCATGAATTCTTTGGTAGAGCAAAGCCAGTACATTTACTTAGACTCCTACGTAAATTGTCCCAGGATCCTAATTTGATGTACTCCGGTGGAAAGTGATTAGGGTCAGAGGACTTAAGCTGTATTCTAACACATATTAGATTTAAATAATCCTGTCTCATCTCTCCTGGCTCCTAGCCAGATTATTTTAACATGTTTTGCTGAGTGAGGTGGTCTGTAAGGTTTAACCAAGTTTTAACAGCATCTAGTGACATTTCACTAGCAAGCAGACGAGCCCCACAAATCCAGGTTGCAAAGTGCATCAATGTTCAATTTTTGTAAGGTTTCACAGGAGAATGAATTTCTCGGAGGAAACTAAGGAAACATGGTTTGCCAGACTAGACATCTCAGGCTTTCAAACTACATATATGTCTGGGTTGTTGCAACTCCCAGTAGAAGTTTTGAGACATATCTTTTATTTACTGTGCACCAGCTATTAATGGTAGCTAGTGCTAAGTGAGAAAGTTGCAAAAAGCTTATTAAAAAAGCCACCACATGAATACTGAACTCTGATTACTTTTTAAATTTTTAGCAGCAACCTGACAGGATGTGTCAGGGCTCCTTGTCTAGTCTTTAGGGACTCCCCAGAAAATATGAGGAAAAGGTTTCACCTCTTTTTCTTTTCCCTTCATTTCTCTATCCATATGTTGCTACCCTACTTGAAAGCAGTGCATAAATGTAATTTGAGAGAAATTATAGGTTAATTGGGTTAGAAGAAAATAAACTAGAAGAATGTATGAACACAAGAATGCATGGACAGACCGCATGGGCATTATCTGTTTTATAGTTCAGCTTAACAATACAAACTTCAACAATGTATTTTAATTGGAACTCTGGAAATACTTGATTTTATTTTTCCCCTTTATTTTTCACAAGTCTTCATTCTTGTGACAGTGGACAATTATAATACAACTTTAAAAATTATTTTTAAGCTCATCCTAGGCCATTTCACTTGATTGAGCCTGCAAACCATGGAAAACACTTGATCAGAATTTACAATGAGACAGAAACTTAAGAAACATTTGATAGGGCTGCTCCTTGGCATAGAAGATGGCCTTTGGTTTGGACACTGTACATTCCTACCACCTCCAGGTAATACAAGTACTTTTACTGAATGTTATTCCAGAGTCCATGGGGAGCACTATTTATTTCTTAATATAGTATTATATAGAAATAATAACTTTAGAAGAAGGGGAAATATTTTGTTATTCCAATGGAAAATGGAATATCAGTGTGCACAATACGGCAGAGTTCTTATATCAACATGAGAAAGCCCAGACCACATCAGACATTAAAAAACTGACTGGGCACAGACTGGTAAAAGTCAGACCAGATTGGAGCAATGCATTTTCAAGGACCTGAACTGGCCGCTGAGATCTGTTGGCATAACACAGCATGATAAGGAGAGGTCGGAGGAAGACATATTTTGTGTTGGGTTAAATCCTTAAATACAGCTTCCACTAGTCATGGCATTAAGTAAGAAGCTAGCAAAATGCAGTCTCTGCTGCTATAAGCATTGAAAACTAAAACAAATGTGGTTCTAGACTCAGCCATTCTGAAAACCTCTTTATTTGTTTCACATGGCATGCAATATATCAAGTTTAAAGATAATCAGATACATGAACATGTTAACACAAATGCCTGGAGTTCAACACCCTGCTTATACTAGTGATTTGTCAGAAACATCTAACTTTATGCCTGTTTTCAGTACAAGCAGTTGTCTAGACAAATCAAGATAAGAGATTCAGGACTATTTTCCTGTAGTACTAACAAGGTTATTTATGTAGAGGAAAAAAGAGATATTTTAAGAAGGGAAACCTGAGAACAGACTTATGAGCAAAGTCGATCCTTTCAACTGAGATATTATATCAAGCTGCATTGGGACAAAAGGGAATTTATGAGGTTATGCTTCTTTGCATCTGTAAATAAATAGATATTTAAAAAATATGTTCAGTGCTTTTAAAATATGATTCAGCAAAGAAAAAGAGCATCATGGTGAGATAAAAAGATGATTTATCCCATGGCCACAGTGCTTCAAATTGACCGGAGAAAGTAATCTAATCAGACTTTATTAAACTGATTCTGCAGTACATCCTCGATGCCTGGAAGCATTGTCTGAGCTGGTCTGCAGTCTAATCCTGCTTTAGGATGCTTGCCAACTATTTAGCCTTTTCGAAGTAGAAACACAGACACATACAATTTAATTATTGCAAACTGTTTTCATTAGAAAAAAAAGTAAACTTTGATGATTCCTGGCTTCTGAGAGAAGCTACATCAATGACAGAAATTTTTAAATAACTCTGAACAAGCACATCCGAATTACTCAGAGCAAGCCATAGCAGATATTGTAGGCTCACAAACCAGCCCAAAGAGCTGCTGCCAGGTTATATAATCTTTGAGCACTCATTCAAGGCATCCCTGAAGGCAAATGCAGAGGGGAGAAGTGCTAAGGGGTTGGTTTTGTTTCAGCCATTTCCCCCATTGCGTGACAATCACTGCCCTG
Organism: Cettia cetti; assembly: GCA_013401135.1. Taxonomy (NCBI): domain Eukaryota; kingdom Metazoa; phylum Chordata; class Aves; order Passeriformes; family Sylviidae; genus Cettia; species Cettia cetti. The sequence continues at coordinate 12,264 of VZUI01046114.1, forward strand.
TGAGCTGGCAATATTGATGGTGGCAGTTCCAGACCCATACTGTAAAGGAAGCTCCATTTGTGTGACAGAGAGCACCCCACGGATTATAAAAAAAAACATGCTCAAAAAGTAAGGGCAGGATGTTGCTTGTCCTGTCTTGCACATGCAGATGTCTAAGTTTCCTCTCCTTATCCTTTGTTTGCCAAGTCAATTCTCAATAAGTTCCCACATTTTATAGCAAAAGGGTAACATGGAGAGACTCTATTTCTTTTCACAGAGCTGAAGGATAATTTTCTTCGTATCAGCTGGTAGGTGGCTCTTTTTCACATTTTTGAACAAAACAGTAGGGATAACACAGCAGCATTTTTGTTATTGTACTGCTGAGCCATGTTTACACAGCATCAGACTCTTCTCGGTGCTGCCAAACAATTGGACAAGAGGCAATGGGCAGAAACTGATGCCCAGGAAGTTCCACCTGAATGTGAGGAAGAACTTTCCTGTGAGGGTGACTGAGCACTGGAACAGATTGTCCAGAGAGGTTGTGGACTCTCCCTCACTGGAGATATTCAGGAACTGCCTGGATGCAATCCTGTGCCATATCCTCTAGGATGACCTTGCTTCAGCAGGGAGGTTGGAGGAGATGACCCGGTGTGGTCCCTTCCAACCTGACCCATTCTGTGATCCTGTTATTTCTCACCCTCAATGGCAGTCAGGCTGGGGATACACAAGAAAGTGGGGGCACAGCTGTGACAGTTGTCCCCAACTGATCAAAGGAATATTCCATGCCACATGATGGCATGTCATGCTCAGCAATAAAAGGCTAAGGAAAGAAGGAGGAAGGATAGGAGAGACATTTGGAGTTAGAGCATTTGTCTTCCCAAGTAACTCTTCTGCATGATGGAGCCCTTCTTTCTTGGAAATGGCTGAACAGCTGCCTGCCAGTGAATTAATTCCTTACTTTGCTTGCATAAACAGGATTTGTTTTCCTTTCCATATTAAACTGTCCCTATCTCAACCCCTGGGTGTTCTTACTTTTCCAGTTCTCCCCTCTATCCCACTGGAGTGAGTGAGCAAGAGACTATATGGATGAGCAGCTGGTCAGGGTTAACCCACAACACTTGGACACTGAATCTTTTACTACTTTACCGAGGATGATGCAATTCTGAGCTGTACTGTCTTGACTAATACAAGAATAATATAGCACATTTTAAATTAAAAATCTGAGAAAAACCCAACTTGCTGATCACACCCTTCAAGAAATTGCTCTCTATTTTGCCTGCAGTAATGCCATTGTGCAATATTGCAAGTTGCACTTAATTAATCAGTTCTGTACTCTTTAATCTACCAACACACATTATTCTTCCTGTTACCTCCCCCAGCTGTGTGTTCTCTCACCCCACTTTCTGCAACACCATCCGCTGTGTTTCCCACTTGGTGAATACTTCTGCAGAAAGTCTGTTTCTTCCTCTCTCTCCTGGTCAATCATTGTGTGTAATTCCTTGGATATGTGGAGTTAAATGTGTGATATTATATTCTTATATATTCTATACTTACACATCCACCTTCTGCCCTTCAAGAAACAAGCCTGTCATTCTTGCGGAGCTGCCAAAGTCTATCAGGTCTCAAATAATGAGTTCTCATAGCCTTTCTTTCTTACCTCAGTGATTGAGTTCTTGTTAGAAATGTGTACACAGAAACATTCAAGTCTTAATTTTTCAGGGCACATATGATGCAGAGTTCTATGAAAATATTTTCTACATACTACCATGAGCTTTCTGGTAAGGCTGTACTGAAGTGCACAAAGATAGTGCACAGATTAAAAAACCTGACAAAATTCAGAATAACTGGAGGGATTGGAATCAGCAGGAAAATGTGTATTCTTTCTTTCCCAGTGCCACAATGAATACTGAGTACCAGAAAGATTCTACATGATAAGACATGAAATGTAAAACAAGATGCAAAGTAGGATTCACACTATAGCATTAATATCTACAACTCAGATACCTTGAACAACAATAAAGACTTTCTAGAATTATTTCATTTTCCTGAGTTTTTCCACAATTTCACATCTCATTCTTTCTCTGTGATTTCTCTTCATATCTGTCAGAAAGAATTTCCAGATTTTTCCCTCCCTTATGGGATGGTGTCTAAATGCTAGTATTCCCTTTTTTCTGACCTTCCTAGGACACATCTCTATTCCTAGTCATGTATACAATAATCATCCTCTTTTCTAATATTATTAGAACTAATATTATTCCACTTCCCATTTGAGCTTAAGTCACTAATTTTTTTGGTCCACTTCTCATCTCTTTTCATGTAGGAGGTTCTTTCTATATTCCAGCTGTCTTTGCAAATATCTTCATTTACCTACCTGGTTCTTTCTCTTGCTCCAGGAAAAAAAATAACAACTTAGTATTGCCTTATATTAATGAGAATCCTGCCTTTAGCCATAGCAGTAGTTTCAGGATAAATGGAGTTGTGATACTGTCCTTTCCATGAACCTTGTGAGCCATGCAAAAAGAACATGTGTCTGTTCAGAGATGTGATGAGAGAGGAAATCCTACATTGAATCAGCTGACCTTAATAATTCCTATCTATCTTAATCCTGGTGCTGGCAATACTTGTATTCCCAGAAGAGTGCAGCATTATGGATTCTCCCAGTCCTCCCACTCATGCACAAAATGGGTTGGAAACATTTTTCTATGGAGTTCCATCAGTTGCACTGCTCTAGAAGATGAGTCATTGGCAGCAGTGAAGAGAGGACAATAGCAACAACACATACTTCCTAGTAAATCTTGAAGAAATTCTGGCTTTGGCCTCTAAAATTCTTACTTGGATCTGATTCCATTAAAAACAATTTGGCCAATGACAACAGGCTTTAACCATGGTCAATGATGTCTATCATTTCAGTCCTATCTAATTTGTTTTGAAGAGCTTGGCAAACCTTTTTCTCTCCATCTGCCTGCAAAACACATGGACTATAAAAGCTTGATCCTGAATGAAGCATTACTGAAGAAGAACTGAAAATAAGCAAAGAATGTCATGTTCCTCAATTTTTTTGTAATTACTGAATATTTTATGTGCCTTTCAAGACTAAAGCATTAAAAGGCAGATTTAGGGCATTGTCAGTGAGCACTGGAGATTAGCTGCCAGGTTTTAGCTGATCTCTGACCTTTCAAACTGCAAGCCATGCAAACCCCATATTTCTAACCTGTTTCTTTAAAATTCCTACATTTTTATGTGCAATGCTAATCCAGTTGTTTTATTTGTTTATTTTTCTTGTATGATGGCCTTCCATTTGGATGGCTGCCTGAGGAAAGGCGCCTAAAGGAGAAGAGGGAAACCAGACAGCTATAAAAATATCTTGCAGTCTTTTCACAGCATAAAATGTATGGGCATGATGGCAACTCTCCCGCCTTTTCTTGCTGGAGCTGTGTACAGTAGAGAGACCACATCAGTATAGCCCTGGTGTGAGCCTCTGTAAGATGCAGAGAGTGCCATGCTGTGATATTTACAGCATTGTGAGCTGTGTTTAGTGGCAGATCTGCTAACAGCAGCAAATCTATTCCTGGCCTTGCAGAGTGGAATTCTGCCTACTCACTCTTTCCTCTCACCGCATTGTCTTCCTCTTGTCATGTATTTTACATTTTTACTTCTGGTGCTAAGTAGAGCCCAGACAAAAAAGAACTTTGAATCGGAGTGCTTTCAGATCTATGAGTATGGGGTAGATTTGAATTCCTCCATTACAAGTAACCCTTCCTTCTGATTTTAGTATTGGGTGGAGTCCAGAACCATCTGGGACCTAATTTTGAGTTGCATTAGCATACAGCCAAGAACTCACAGCCAATCCAAAGAAACCTAGAACAAGCTGACAGAAATAGTATGATAAGCAGAAAAATAATAAAATATCCACACCAAAGAGGGTCAAAACCTCTCAAACTTCGATCACTTTGATCTTTCTAGTTTTCATAAGAAAAACTGAAAACTAATTCTACTTTCTTTTCCATAGCAACACATTTCATCTGCTGAAAATTAAGTGTAATTTCTAAGCTAGTTGTCTGTCTCTGGGGAAGAGAAAAGGGTGGACAATTATTTCTGCAATTTTCAAGCAATTAGTTCTTTTAAGTGGAAGGAATAGCTCACTGGAGGTTCCTTTCTCTGTCCCTTAACTGCAGTCCAGAATATGATGTATACAAGTCTGAATATTATTATATAACCTAATGTTCTTAACTTTTATGTAACTTTTATATGAAAAAAAAGATGAAGCAGAGTACCAATATGAACCCCACTTTGTAGCTATTCCAAGGGCCATGTTTTTTGCATGACTTTACTGGGAGAGGTTAAGGCAGAGATCAATTTAAGATTTTTCTAAATTTATTTGGCTTCTTTTAGATTTTTCATGGTTCTCTTAAAAATAGAGAGAAAAACTTTGCAAAATCTGTGAATAAATGGGAATTGGCTGAACAGTACTTATTAAAAATGAAAATAGCATGCTTAGATATTTTTAGGCACTGTTCATACAAGCATCAAAATACCCTCTTTTAAAAAAATCATTGCACTAAGACTTTCAACACGTGTAAACTAAAACTACCACTTTCTTTTTGGAAATGGAAGAGATAAATTTAAACTAACATGAAGAGAGAAAAATAGAATCCATTCTTCTCACTCTTATAGCTGTGCTTTTAGCATATTATCATTCTTCTCCCTCACCAAATCATCAAATTACCAGACATTAATCCCCAAAGCAGTAATGCCTTTACTCCACCTGTAACACTCACTGAAGGTCCGCTTGGGCCTCCCCAGTAAAAGAGAAAGATTGACTTAACACAGCACTTCAAATCTTGGGAAGGGTTGGGCACCTTTTCTCCCAGCATCAAAACCATTTCTAAAATGCCTGTAGTAGGAATCAGTATCCCCATTAGTATTTTAGCACAACTGAAGAAACTAAAGAGCATAACCAGTAGTTTGCCAAGCAGTCAGCTTTTAGCTATGAAGAGCTTTGGTTACCAAATTCCCCTCTTTCATGAGGCATGAGGATACAACACATTTGTGGCAGCGTAATGTGAGCACTGTCTCTCTCTGCATCGCATGGATGGCTGAGCCCATCATCACTCACACAAGGGTGTATGCAGCTGGGGAAAACTGAGCCTGGACATTTCAATCCTTGGAGGCATTAGAATGAGAATTTTTAACTTCTACAGTTCTTCTAAGGACTGGGAAACTTTTTTACTTGGGACATTTAAATCCTCAGATGTGCAGTCTATAATCTGTCATCAGATGGCTTGTCAGTTAATGTTTATGTCCAGTTTCTGATGTAAAAGTGGGAAGCAGACAGGTATTTGTCAGAATTTTAAAAATGCCTACAGCATCTATGTAATATTAAAAATTTGTATAGGTCTTTAAGCAGTTAGGCCAGGGTAAGATGCACTTTGTTTTTGAGTATCTACTGAATTCATCAAATGCCCAAAATCCTCTGGACTAACACGGTAACTTAGAAATCACTGCTTCCTTCTTTGCATTCACAGACCACAGACTGATCTTCAAACTTTTCATATTATCCTGCTCTGTGATTTAGTTTATCACTATAAATTAAGACACTCAATCTCCCTGCCACAGCACTGTGATTCATTGTCTAACTACATTCAACACAGTTCATCTGACTATTTCAGTCTTTAGACAGCTGTTACCCTCCACCTAAGAAATGTGATTCAAAAATTGGGGATCCCTTCTCCTTGAAACACCTTTCTTCCACGATGATAAAATATTTGAACTGTCTACTTTACAAAATATTTTTACAGCACATTACCGTAAAGTTCAGCAGGCTTGGTGTGGTACCATTCTAGAAATTACACAAGAGCAGAAAATTTCCTGAAAAACTTTGAATAATCTGCAAGTGATGTTGTCCTGTAGTCAATAACTGCAGTCACATGGTGTTCTGATTGTCTTGAAGATGCTGGAGGCAGAAATTGTGTTGTATGCTTTCAAATGTATGACTGAACATTGGCTAATTGCAGAATCTTGACAAATCAGGGAAAAAACAGTGAAAAGAGTGTGTTATGTTTCAAATGTCTGTCAGCTTTCATGGTTATTAAGGAGTATTTCTCACCCATGAACAGCAAACAATGAAATAGATCATACTTAGATTTCAAAACAGCTGAGATAGATTTCAACCAGGCATAACTTTCTGCCTTGTATATTTTGTTTATATGTATGCATTGAATAACATCGTGCTTCCTGGTATCAGCAGTTGCTATCAGACTCCTTTATGAACTATCAGAATAAATAACTTTTTTAAAGCACTGATAATTTAGCTATTGATATCTGAAGGTACTGTTTCTGTTCTCATGTCTGCTACATATGTGAATGACAAATTATTTCAATTTTCAAAATTTCTATAAAAAATAACACTGTTATAAATCTGGCAAGGTGAAAAAAAAGTGTGGCAAAGAAGTTACTAAAAACTAGTAGCCTTCTGACTAAAAAATAATGCATGTGATGGGTGTATTATAGCATGGCTACAGAACTGAATATCTTTTTAACATCATGATATTGCCAGAAGGTGTTTATGACCCAAATCAATGAAATATCCTTTCCTCTGAGTACTCATGTCACATAAGATTGCACGCCTTTATGTACACAATAATTCAGTGCATAGAGACTCCATTACCATTGTTTGCCTGCACTTACGTGGCAGGCTGACTGGCTCCTTCTGCATGTTCAGCTTCCAGCCACACAGACCATGGAGAACTTGGGACTACACTGCAGCAGTTTTCTTTCTTGACCATTCAAGTTTCCTTTTAAGGGAAAGGAGGCTGTGGGAGGCACCGTATGCATACAGGTATCATTCTGTTACAGAGCCATCTGCCCTACGGCTGACATGCAGACCAGGTTTGCCCAGGAACACTCTGTAGGAGGCAGCTTATCTTCAGAATGAGCTCGGGTCAGACTTTTCTAAACAGCCATTATCAGGCATCTCAAAAGTGTGTGATAGCCTTGTCTTCCTGTGCAGACTTGACTGAGTAATGAGTGATTCCTTAGATAACAAGAATTTACCTACAGGCTCCATAGGATTCCTATATTTAGCAGTAAAGGGAAATACTGTATTTTCCTTCTGCTCCAGTTAGTGTTAAGTGCTATAAAAATTAACAGATACAGACTGTTACATTCCTTGCACCAAAATCTTTGTGGAATGTGACATCACCCTGTGCCTTGTAACAAGTGAGACATTTTTTTCCCCATGTACTTTGCTTCTAAATAAAGAAACAACAATTTTGCCCTCCTCCCTTTTGTCTCCAGTTTCTAATGCTGTGATATTAATAAGGAGTGACATGTTTAAAGCTTTTCTTTATACTCGTGGAGAATATTTTTGCAATATATATAGTGTAGTGCACCAAGTTGAGGACATTTTCATGGTAATTTTATGGCATAAAACAAGAGAAGATTTTCTTCACAAGAACAGTTAGTCAAACAAATAGATCATTATAGTCAATTAAGAGGGAGAAATTATTTTTGTGGACATTTCAAGCAGTGTAATTCATACAGTTGCCTTCTACTAAAAGTGTTGTGATAGTCTGCCTGATCTATGTGCTATTTGCCATGGCAAGGCCATAGAATTATGTTCAGGCTCAGAGTGGGAATTGGAGGAATGGAAATGTTTTTGCTTTGATAGCAACAGCTGTTACAGCATAAGGAGAGTTCAATTCTGTTGACCCACCTTCTACATCTTGTCTTCCTCGGTATTCTCTTCCATCTGAAGGTCAGTAAATTCCTTAAGTATCCAGTGACAATTTCCTGAAGCCTCCCACACACATTTTAGGGGCTGCTATTTGCTATGGGGGGGTGGCACAAGCACATCTTGAGTTTTAGACTTCTCCTCCACAGTTCTGAGACAGATTCTGCTCCATACTTAGAGAAAAGTAATTTTTTAGCGATTTCTTCACTAGCATCGACACCAAATGACTTCAAGCAGCAGATTCTCAGTGTTTCTTTCTTCCAATCTCATCACGTGAGGAGACGTACAGACAGTACAGTGCAAGAAAATAAACAGTCAAGTCAAGTCAGTGGACAACAGATCCAGTAACCATCCACACAGACAATGAGTATGGTTAAATTTTCTGTCCTCTGTGCTGGAGGAAACAAAAAAAATTTTTTTTGGAGTGAAAAGAGGAGATTAAGCTACTATATCCCTTTCTAAACCCTGCTCTAATCTAATCCAGTCCTAGACCTTGGACAATGTGTTTATTAATAAAGAAATATTGATGTCCAAAAGAATAGTGAAACTAAACCAGTCCTTATACACAGAAGACCTTTTACTTTGCACTATCCAGTGGCATTCCTAAACAGTTTGATTTAAAAATAGAGGAATGCAATCTCCATCTCATTAGTAATCATTTGAAAAGAAAATCACCATTCCACACTGCAGAAGGAGAATAGCATTAAAAATACTGACACAAATGCTTTCCTTTCTGTGGTTTTCTTGCAGTCTTTTCAGCTTTCCAAAACTGTTTTTGTAAAACTGAACTTGTACTCAGTGATCCAAATAATCTGGTTCAGAATATATATCACTAATTGTATAATATTTTCATTCATATACTTCTAAAATCTATGTTTATAAATAATAAGGAAGTTCTTTATTAGATTCACTTCAGAAAACACATTAATATCCTACTGGATTATGACCCTGTAAGATTAGGCATAACATTACATATGACTTATTGCTTACCAGAAACTTGTGAGTTGCTGACTTGCTGTCTCCTGGATTGTTATTTCTCCTTTAGAAAACTGAGATTGTTGGTGCTGTTTAAAAACATATGGTTTTATAAAGAGGTTAAAGACTGTGACCAGTGGAGACTTTTCTTACAACTGTTGAGTAAATGGGTGTGAAAAGTACTCATACTATTCTGCCTTTCACATTTACTTGTCCAGCCTGTAGGAAAACTTAGAGTGTTCTACTGCATGATTTCATGCCTGAATCCATTTATAATTCTTTAAGATATAAAATTCTCATTTCTAAAAAAAATTTTCTTCTCTGAGTTGCAAGTGCAGGGTCTGTATGAAATGGCCTGTTCCTTTCCTATAAATTTTTTCTTCCCTATCTGGCATACTGAATTTGCACAGAAAAAATTGACATTCAAGCACATTCAATTATTTGGGCTTTTGGTGGTTGTGATGGTTTTTATTCCTACAAAAGCACTTTTACCAGCATAATAAAAATCTGAATTACATTGTTTAGGAGCACACAGTGTATTTTTTCTCTTCCACATTACACAGAAGGAGCATTTGGCATGTGTTGTCTCTTAGATTGGCTTGGGAGAAATGAGTGACAGGTGATTTCATGTTTGCTTGTGTTGAAGTTGCCACATTTGGCATTCTCAGCACAATGTAAAGGTGTTCCTGAAAAAATTAATCAGATTTTCATGGAATTATGGAGTAATTGACTTTTCAGGGTTTTTTTTTAGAGAGACAATGAAACATACAGTTATGACTGACCAGTCCTGAGCTGATTTTTTTTCAAGCATTTATTTAGTTCAGCTGTCCAGTGTTTTCCTACAGTATCACTTTGACACAGAAAGAAAGAAGATACATTTTCAAATCTTTTCACTCAAGATAAGTGAAAGAATCATGCTTCTTTCCACAATCTGAATTCATAAAGATGAATGCATGGAGCATCTTGCAAATTATGCAACCTCACAATGAATTTTCAATTAGTTTTGTGGCACACGAAATATATCTGATTGGGGATCTTTGCAAACATTCCTCACAAGATAAGGTCTATATGGCAAAGACAGCATATCATAAGACAACATTCACTGGCTTTATCATTGCCTAATAGCAGCCCTTGTCCTAAATGATAAGGTTAGAGGTTAATTATGCTCCTTCCAAAATATTTATACACTTATTTTAAAGATATGGCTCTACCTGCTGCACACAGCATGGAGAGGTTTCATTTGGGTAACAGAATCATTATTCACTTCTGGTAATCCTGGCTCTCTACATGGTCATACAGCTGCACATGGTGCCAGGAAGCCATTTCCAGCAAAGCTAGTTGGCGTCTTCTGTTGCTGCAACAAGAAGATTTATGTGGGATTTTAAGGTGTCAGGAATGAATCCAGATCTAGATTTACCACCATGCAGGATTCAATACGAAAAAAAGAAGAAAATAAGTATAATTTTTTTCCTGTGTTTCCTGTTCATAATAAAAAAGTAACCTGAAGCCAAGAAACCAGGAGTCATAGAATCATAGAATGGTTTGGATTGGAAGGAAATTTAAATATTATCTAGTTCCAGGTCCCCTGCCATGGACAGGGACAAATTCCACTAGACCAGGTTGCTCAGAACTCAATCCAATCTGGCTTTGGAGACATCCGGGGATGAGGCATCCACACTTCTCTGGGCTACCTGTGCCAGTGCCTCACCCACCACAGAGTAAACGCATTTCTTCCTTGTATCTATTCTAAATCTCCACTCTTTTAGTGTAAAGTCCTTGTCTCTTGTCCTATCCCTACATGTCCTTTTAAAAAGTCGGTCTCTAGCTTTTTTGTAGCCCCCTTTAGGTAGTGGAAGGCCACAATAAGCTCTTCCCTTCTCTTCTCCAGGCTGAAAAACCCCAACTTTCTGTGTCTCCATCTTAGAGAGGTGCTTGGTGCTATGACCATATATGTGTCCCTCCTCTGGACTGATTCCAGCAGGTCCACATCATTCTTATGTTGGGGCCCCCAGAACTGAACGCAGCCCAGGACACGTTTGGCTCTCTGGGCTGGGAGTGCCTATGGCTGGGTCAGGTCCAGCCTCTCACCCAGCAGCACCCCCAAGTCCTTCTGGGCAGGGCTGCTCTTAACCCATTCTCTGCTCAGGCTGTATTTGTCCTTGGGATTGCTCTGACCCAAACACAGCATCTTACACTCCAATCCTTAAGTTGTGGGATATTCTTGCTTTGTGTATCATTAAGGTATACAGATAAGCTTGACTTTTTATTTTCATGTTTTTCCAAAAGACTTTGTCACTGGGACCTTTGGGAACATGGAGTCTTTTAATCCACTTCTGTACAGAGAGTTAGATGATAAAAGCTCTGTACAAAGAAAATTCTGGACACAAAGGGAAATGACCTGTTATTAACAAATATCTAATTGGCCTTTTTGGAATGGTTCTCAACAACAACAAAATCAACACTTGAAGTAGCTTTAATAAATGCCAGTTTCCTCAGCTCTTTCTTAGTGTTTCGATACTGCTCTGTTTATTACCTTTAAAATTTTTTAGCACTGGGAGCACCTGAATAGTGTAGCACACATTTCTGCAGCACTGAAAATTCTGAAAATACAAGTGTAATGACAGTTTTCTCTCATTATAGTAATTGACATTAAGAAAACTTTCTTTAGTTTCATTATTCTGCATTAAAAACTTTAGAGAATATTAGTGATAGGAAATGATATTACATTTCTGTACAGCAAGAGGAAATCAGTAGAGCAACAAAACTAGTGAGGTGTCCACAGAATACGTCCTGTGAGGAAACTGGGATTGTTTATCCTGGAGTTAAGGACCCTTGGGAGAACCTTTGTCATACTCTTCAATTCCCTGAAAGGAGGTTGTGGCCAGCTGGGGTTTGGGCTCTGCTCCCAGGTAACAAGTGACAGGACAAGAAGAAATGGCCTTGAGTTATGCCAGGGGAGGTATAGATTGGACATTAGGTAAAATGTTTTCACCAACAGGATTATGAAGCATTGAAACAGGCTGCCCAAGGAAGTGGCAGAGTCCCTAAAGGTATTTTGAAAATATGTAGATGTGGCTCTCATCTTGAACTTGGCAGTGTTAGGTTAATAGTTGGTCTTGATGATGTTAAAGTTCTTTTTTGAATTAAATAATTCTATGTTTTTACAGCATTTTTGTCTAGGCAAAATATCTAATTTCATTTTGTACCAAAATACAACTCTTTCATTTATGTAATAACTTTCTAATTTAATTTCTTGCATCTCTCAGTTTATGTGATAATAACCATCCATTACAGATCTTAGCATTTAAATTAATTGATATTGTTGAACTGACAGATAAAACTGACAGGGTTTTATGTAATTTTTTACCATAGCTAATCCTACAACCTCTTAAACAATAGCGTCTGTAATTTCACCAAAGAAAAAAAATCTGTCAGATATTTTTGTCTGCATCTGACCACAGTCATGTAAGGTACTAAGGAGATCACCATCAGGGAGGCAGCCTCTTGCCAGGTTCTTAGACATTTTTCTAAACCACTGGAAGATTCTATAGTAATTTTGTGGTATCTTATACACAGATAGTATCACAGAAGGCTCTGGGCAATGAGGAGTCTGGCTGGTGGAATTCTTTTGTCCAACGCACCTGGAAGAATCTCAATTAATGTACATATTTCAGGTACTTGTAGAACATATTCATCATGTTTAGCAAACAAAATCTCAATGCAAATTAGATTTTTTAAAATGAAGATCAATCTACATGAATACCTCAAAATGTCTAGGTTTCTATATAATTACCTTACAATACATACCCTGTAGCTTTTTAACTTGCGTTTGTTCATAAGAAAAGAATGAAAAGAAAATGAAATGGTACTCTTTAGGTTCTTTTCCAAAGTATTTGTTAGTCCTTGGTGAACATGAAAAATGTTTTCCCATAACTAGCTCCATTTATCAATGTTCTAGACAGAAGCCTTTTTCTTCCATTGTTTTGTGACATCTGTTAATTGAGGCTATGCCATTGCAATATTTGCAATATGAGGATATATTACACAAACTGTATAAATGGGGAGTAATTTAAAGCATATGCAGAAATAATTTGATGAATAACAGTAACAAACACCTTTGTTTTTGTAACTAAAATCCCATCTGTTTGAAAATATTCCTATAATATTTGCTCAAGCAGTGATTGAAACAACCAACATATTGCTTGCCATCAAATTTTTAAGCATTTATGTAAGAAAATGTAATTGTTTAAAAAAACAAAACCTTCTTTTCTCTTTTTCCTTTCCCTTTCCCTTTCAATGATAGTAAATGGATCAATGGAAATATCAGACATAATTTGGTCAGAGGAACATAAACAGCAAGAAGCGGCAGTGGAAGAAGACAGTGTTTATGCTTTACGTGTAATGCTGCCAAATCATCTGCTAGTTGCCCTTTCAATAACCTCTTTTTCTTCCACTTCTGCTAAAAATATCTCAAAAGCCCTCAATGAAGCCATAATTTAACAAAATTCAATATCCTGTAAATAACAACAGGTTTAGGAGTCCTCAACCATGACCTAGAAAAGCCAAAAGAACATGAACAATCTGCAGTATTTCTGTGAAAAGACTGTATTGTAATCCTTTGCCAGCCAGAATCAGCAGAGATTTTAAATCTTCTTCTGCAAATGTTAACCCCACAACTGACAAATCTGAGGGGAGAATAGTTGAAGCTTTTCACTGACTTCATGAGCAGCTCAAACATTATTTTTCTCCGTTAGCAACTGGCACACTAAAAATAAAGTGGCGCATTGGAGATTAATTTTATTTGAACACACAGTTTTATATGTAATGCTTAGATATTTGAAAGCTGATGGGAGAATCCCTTAACGGCAGATTGAAACAGAATAATGAGTAGAATGGGGTAAGGCAGAGGGCAAAGGTTCAAGTCAGGACTCCATATTCATACAAACTTCTTGTCCTTACTACAGAGGTCCAAAACAGTCTTGAATACAGACCGTGAACTTCAATTACTGGTGCTACGTCAGGGTAGGGAAAGAATGCACTTACACATTTTTGGTATTCAGATCAAAATGATGCAGTTCAAGCCTTTACACATGTAGTGGCATTTCTGTTTAATCAGCTTCAGCATTTTCCCACAGTACCTATGGAGGGACTTTTGCAGCACCTCGAGATAGTAAAAACATTTAAAAAATTTGCTATGGGCTGTAATAGCTGAATTTTTACCAATGGTAACTCAAGAGTATAGTGTTTCTATGTGCAATTATTCATTCCTATATAGCAAAGACATCATTTATCACATAAGTTGTGAAAATTACTATAACCTTGGGTTTCAACAGCAATTTCTGAGTGATCTTCAAGATAGCTTTGTCTGGGAAAATATTAAAAAAATTGAATAATCAGAAGCAGATTATGCCTTTTTTTTTTTTTTTTTTGTTGAATTTCTCAGAACAAATGCTCAAACCCCAAATATTTACTCTATAGCTTGATCTATGCATTGAAATTTTAGCACCACAGTCAGGTCTTTGATATGCACAGATCTGTGCATTAACTTGGTCATCTAGACTGTGCAGGTAGCTAAACAAATCATGTTGCAGGTGTGCAGACTCCAAGAAAGGTCAGAGCAGCTGGCTTTGGTCTGCCAAGCTTGCCAACAAGAAACACAGTAGAAATGTAGGGATTATTTTTCAACATCTGTAAAAGTAGACCCCCACTCATCACACAGATCTAGAGCTACTAGGTGTGAATGAACAGAGGCTGACTTCATGTAGAGGCAATAAGGCCTGTGTGCACCACAACACTCCAGGAATTTTTTCAGTGCTAAATTCTATCCTTGCTAAACCCAGTTTCACCCCATTTTCCATGCCTGCAGTCTTTCCTTCAAAAATCTATCTAGAGCAGAAGTCCTGCCCATGATGGAGGCTGGGCTTCTAGCTGCCTAAATTGCATTATATGTGGCAACATTTGTCAGTCATTCCCCTCATCTCCTCTCAGCATATATATTTTATATGATTTTTCAGTAATATTTAGTATATCAGTACAGGCACTTTGAATTTTGAAGTTTCCACATCATACCTGGCCCTGTGGCTGGTATTCACTAATCTGCAAATACTCTAGCTCCAAAACACATACCAGACCTTAGGCTCTGGGTGACTGGAGCCTAAACCTGTCATGAGCATGACGTATATAACTACCAGAGGCAGCAGGTTCTGAATATTCAGTAACACTGAAGCAGTATGTTGCATGGGCTCTGTGCTGTGAGCATTATTTATAGTTCACTTGTGAATCAATTGTTTGCAGGGTTTGCTGGAGGTAAGAAGGGTTTTCAGCCTTTAAAAGTAGATGTTAACAATAGGCCTGGTTGTTATCTTACACACATACACATAGGTGAATGCCTACCACAGAGCTGCAGTTATTGCCATCTGAGGAGCAGCAAACAGTGGCATCAGCATGGTACTTGATGTGTAGATCACACCAGTTTCAAATATCAGGTTGTGCATGAACTTCCATTTCTATTCTCATCAAGTTTGGCCATGTCATCACACAGAACTGAAGGACTGGCTTGTAGCTGCTTTCTGTTTTGCACCACTCTCCAGCCATCCAGCCATGTACTGAAAATGGCACCAAACTCAAGAATACCACAGGTGTTAAAACATGGTGGGAGGGAGGGAAAAGGTCAACTGTGTTCAGCTTTCTGCACCAAATTTGACAAGTCCTCTCATGACAAGTCTTGAATCCTTCTGAAATGTTTGCAGTAAGTATTCTTCTTGTATAAAGTTCTGTAGGCCACACAGATTTCTTTTTTCCTGTAATGATGACAATTTGGCAGTCTTACCAAAGATAGCGGAAATAATACAAAGTTGACTAGGTGTCAGAGAAAGGGATTCAAACAGATTCATATAGAATAATATGCAAAAATATTTTTTCTCTAAGTGTCTATCTAATGATTGAAAACAAGTTTTTTTTTTCCTAGTACTCTATTAAGCAACTTAAAATTAATTTCTCAGAACACTTGACACTTTGAGATGTGCAACTTCGGTGCCTTACAATAGTTACCAGGATTTCATCCACAGCAAGGCCTGCCAACCCTGAAACATGTGAGGCATTTCACCACTTTATTCTTGTTTTTCAGCTCTGAGCAGGTAGTGAACAAATTCTTTACATATTTTGATTTGACATAGGGTGGAAAATATATTTTAATAACTTATGAGTCTTACATTACAAAAAAACTATTGCAAAGGTGTCCTAAGGCATTCTAAATTAGAACTAACCTCTAGAAATACTTTCTAGCCACCTAATTCATCCCAATGTGATTATCTGTTTCTTTGGGATATTTTATATTAGGAATATATTTTTAAGGCTTATTTCTACACGAGGACACATTTTTGGATGAAGATAGAAATATCTAAACTGGTTTTTTTTGTCACAATGAGTTATCATCACAAAAGCACTTTAGGGAAGAATAAGTCCTAAGTAACGCAGTCTAGGTTTGGGCTAAAATCAGCATGCTAATAAAAAAATCTCCAAACTGAGACTAATTAGACATGAGTGGGATCATCCTTGCTTTGAGCAGAACCAAATTTTGACCAAGACCATGAAAAATCAATACCAGTTGTAGTTTTAGCCAGATGGACATTAGATGGATTAAATGGCTGAAAATATTCCCAGAGGAACTCTGAGGGGAGGGAATTAGGAGTTATCTTAATTTTTGCCTTCTAATTGTTGCAGCAGAAACTGAAATTATTTGTTCCAGCAACTGTTCTCTCCCCAAGTCCTCTTATTTCAGGAGAACACTGGAATGCTGTAAGTGTCAGGACAGATAACACCTTCACATGTATGCTGCTCGCTGACCTCAAACTACATGAATAAAAGGCCAAGAGAAACCGTGGTGGAATAAGATGCAGTGTTTTAGTAAGGATACATGTTTTATATTTTTTGGCAGTATGCCACTCTGTTCAGAATTGAGGGATGGATTATTGTGGATTTGTTTTCTTTCAGGAATTAGGGCTGGCCTTGGCTTAGCTTCAGTACTGCAGAGGTATTAACTGCAATGCATTTCTGTCTTACAGCTTCATCCCATTTAGCCATTGTGACTTTGGAGTGACTTCCAAAGCAATCCAATCAGAATGAGTTGGCAGATTAATGTTAACTTTCATGTCAGGACTGAAGGCAATGCAAAATGAAAATGCTAAAAGAAGAGGCATTGCACCAGCCATACTGTAGCTAAAAATAAAACCAAACTGTCTCATGTGAGCTAATGAGCCTTTGTTTAATCTACAAATGGATAAAGCATTAGTAAACTGCCTTTCTGTGTATTAATGAATCTCAGATATTTACATAAAATTGATACTATAGCCTCTGGACTGTCTTTTAAAAATTTTGTATTATCACAGAAGTTTCCTTGGCAGGCACAGAGTTTTCAAAAAAAATTTTGTATTGCAGCTCTTCAGTAACAATACTGGCAGGATTAGGAGATTCACTATTTCACCTTTTGTCTGGGCAATGGTTCAAATTGTGCTTCTGTCCCTGCAAAAAAATTGCTATGGAGTATGTTGAGATATATTTTAAGGATCAGAGACCAAGGGGGGAGTTTGAAACAGTATAAATTACACACACCCCAATATAATTTGAATATTTATTCTAATCAAGCATCCCAGATCAGTGACCAACATAGCTCTTTGGCAGGACTGTATAAAAACTAATTAGAGCATGTATTGTCACATGTGACTCAAGGTTTTAGTCAAACACATTCCAATCAACCCAATGACTTAATTTCCATCACAGTCTCATCAACCTAATATACTAGCACTACAATACTGATCAGTACTAACACAGTTTTTATCTTCTCAGATCTCAGTAAACAAACTCCTTGAGTTCCTAGTCATAATCAAATAAAATTGTTTGTTCTTCCTTCAGCATCAAAGATATTTTTGTTTTCACCATACCATTTTTTCAGTTTCACTGTTACCCATTTTCCTATATGTTAGGACACGATTTAAAAAACTTTGTGTCCTTCTCTGTACAGTTTTAATAACCCCTTGCTTTAATATGTAAATACATTTCAATTATGTATTTGTTCCAAGATTCAAATATGCTGTTTTACTCACAGTGGAATGAAAATCTTGGTGTATAATTTTGCATCCCTCTCATTTTCCTTCTTTTAAGTCAGGAAATGCATGACAGAAAAAAACCCTAACAATGAAAATGCCGGACAATAAGACATGAGACAAATTATTGCTCTGATAATTTCCCTTATCCATATACTCATGCAGATGCTTTTTCAAAAGAAAAATGACACATTAAGCAGCAAATAAACTAAGAATAGCATTTCTCTAGAACCTAACAGCTGTATTAAATATAGAGAAGCCCTATGCACTCAAGTGGATGGACTGGGAAACTGGGAGAGCAAGTTCCCCTCCACTGTAAGAGAAGATGAGGTTCGAGACTCCCTGAGAGCAAGGATATACAGAAACCTTTGGCACCCAATGAAATGCATCCCAGGATCTTTAGAGAACCGACTTGCCAAGTCACTTTCCAAGATATTTAAAATGTGATGGCAGTCAGGTGATGTCCCAGATGACTTTACAGAGGGAAACATTACACCCATCTCTTAGAAAGCTAAATAAAGGGAGGAGTACAGGGAGGTCCTCCTGAGACCATTTGAGACAGCCAGCATACTGTCAGCAAGGGTAAGTCCTGCTTGACCAATGCAGTGGCCTTCTTTGACAGGGTGACTCCATCAGTGGACAAGAGAAAGGCTATGGATCTATCATAGATATGGATCTATTCATCTATCTGAATTTCTGTAAGGCCTTTGGAAATGGCCCCCACAAAATCCTTCTGTCTGAATGGGAGAGGAAAGGATTTGATGGATGGACAGTGTGGTGGATGACAAATTGGTTGGACAGTCACAACCAGAGCGTAGCGGTCAACGACTCAGTGTCCCAATGAACATCGGTATCAAGCAGCATCCTCAGGGATCTGTACTGGGACCAGTGTTATTCAATGTCTTCATTAATGACAGAGGGATACAGATGACACCTGCAAATCTTTGTGGTGCAGTTGACACACTTAAAGGACAGGATGCTATACAGAGGGACCTGGACAACCTAAAGGAAAGGGTCTATGGGAATCTCATGAGGTCTAACACAGCCAAGTGCAAGATGTTGATCAGGGCAATCCTCGGTATGAGCTCAGGCTGGGGATGAACAGATGGAGAGCAGCCCTGCCCAGAAGGACTTGGGGGTGCTGCTGAGTGAGAGGCTGGACATGACCCAGCCATGAGCACTCCCAGCCCAGAGAGCCAAACGTGTCCTGGGCTGCATCCAGAGCAGCGTGGGCAGCAGGGCCAGGGAGGGGATCCTGCCCCTCTGCTCTGCTGAGACCCCACCTGCAGGGCTGCACCCAGCTCTGGGTGCCAGCACAGGAAGGACATGGAGCTGCTGGAGTGACTCCAGAGGAGGGCCATGAGGATGATCAGGGGAATGGAGAACCTCTTCTGTGAGAAAAGGCTGAGAGAATTGGGGTTATTCAGCCTGGAAAAGAGGCTATGTAAAGGCCTTATTGCAGCCTCTTAGTACCTGAAGGAAGCTTACAAAGTAAGAGGGAGAGGGACTTTTTCCTAGGAGTGACAGGACAAGGACAAGGAGCAGTGACTTTAAATTTAAGAAGGGTAGGTTTAGAGTAGATATGAGTAAGAAGTTTTTTACAATGAGGATCGTTGGAACACAGGAACATGCTCCCCAGAGAAGTTCTGGGTACCTCATCCCTGGAAGTGTTTAAGGCCAAGTTGGGTGGGACTCTGAGCAACCTCCTCAGATGAAACGTGTCCCTGCCCATGGCAGGGAGCTGGGACTAGGTGACCTTTAAAGGGTCCCTTCCAACTCAAACTATTCTGTGATTCTATAATAGGCACACTAGAAAACAGAAAGATAGACCTCTCTATACTTACCATGTGTAATGCTTCAAATGAAAACAATCTAGGCAAATAAACAAAATGCTATCCACAAATGTTAGTGATTTTTTCTAGAAGGTCAAAATATGAAAAAAATTAGTTTTTAACTGCTGAATGTAAGACCAGTTAAATTTCAAGGAAAAAAGTCGCTACATGCAGTTTTTTTAATATGAGCTGTCAAATGCTTTTGCCCTACTTCCACTTTTGGCTGCTTTGATTCTTTTCTGCAGAGTAGACCTGTTTTACACTGGATGTGGTTGCTGTTAGCTGTGGATTCACGTGGGATGTCAAGGTGGTAGATAGCTCCTCCTGCAGCATTTCAGCTGATGCCAGCAGAACTTGGACAGGCAGAGTGATGCAGTTCTTATATAACACCCCAGGGTTAAAAGCTGGGTTTCCTCCCATTTCCAGCAGTACTCAGCTTACTTTTCCTGTTCTGCATTGGCATAGAGTACTAGATACCAAACTTGACAATGCTGAAAGTACTGAATAACACCTACCAACTTAATACTGAGGAAACTCAAATCTTCTTAATCTTTAGGTAATATAAGCTGGACTAAACAATTGTATCTTTGGAATATTTCTCTGAATTTTTTTCAATTGCTTTTTCCTTTTCTCTAAATTTCACATGCTATGTGTGATAGTGATATTTACTGTGAAAATTAATTTATTCAAATGCCATACTTCATAGTATGTGTTCACAACTCAGACATCAGGATAATTGCCAGCCCATGACACTGAAGTTTTATTTGTTTAATGGAAATAACTTTTTGGAAAACTTTTCTTTCCTCAACATAAAATAAAGAATAATTTAGTAATAAGGAACATTCTCCATAAGGCAAATATAATGTTGGAATGAGGAGTAGCAAATTCCCTAGATAAATAATTTCCTCGCTTTCAAGGTTTTTCATAGAGGATCACTGATTAAACTATTATCCTTTTGAATTTTGTAGGAAGGTGCTGGTAACACAAATTAACATATATGTGGATTTGTGTTGTGTTCTATCAACAAAGGGACTGGTTTGCCAGTAACAGTCAACTACAGGCACCTCCTGGGCCCTCTTACCTACATGGCTGTGCAACAACCACGTAGGTGCCTATGGTATGGTTCCTATATAAGGGACTGCTAGCACAGAACAACTTACATTTGGGTTGCAATTGGACTTGATATTTATAAAGGTCTTTTCCAACCTAAATGCCTGATCCTGTGATTAAACTGAGCTAGAACAGGAATCAACCCTGGATGAAATATCAAGAACATTCATAACTCACAGTGTAGTATTTCTGTCAACTTTATGTTTTTTCCAGGTCAAATGCATTCTCTCTGAAATGATCCCATTGTTTGGCAGATCACTTTACATTGTAAGCAAAGAGCTTTCAGTACGTCATTTAAATTATATAAGGAGAATACAAAAAAAAATAAAAATAAAAGCATCAATTTGGCTTTGGTAATATATGTTACAGATTCTCCCTGTAGCCATAATTTCTCCAAGAAAATTAATTTTTGCAAAATTAACTCCTCCATGCTCCCAAAACCTGTTGTGTTCTGACTAGGTCAACACAGGGTAAAGCATGCTTTCCTCCTGAAGGCCTCTGAGCTAGCTCCAGGCTTGCTCATAAGGTCCTTCAGCACAGGGCAAAGCTATAGCTGTGACAGGGCTTTCAAACAATATTTGAAAACAATACAGTGATACTTCAGTTCTGCATCCAGACTAATAGGTCAGACTGTAAACCAGCTTGATTAACTCAGTTATGGCATGGCACTAAGGTCAGCTACGTTACTTACCAATCTGGGCTGCCAACGCCTCACACGACATAGTAAGGAAATATAAAAATAATTTTGTTTTCTTCAGGACAAAATCAAAAAGAAAATAATCAATCAAACCCTAAATCAAAACAAAACCGTCAAATTCTGCAGCAAGAGAATGAAGATATCTCCCATAAGAACTTTCAGTTCATAATTTCATCTTGAAATATATTTTGCCTATTCTCCCTCACTGGGAACTACAAAGCAATATGATAATACTAGTTCAGTTCATGTATATCAAAAGGTTGGTAGACCCACTAGAAAAACCCTGGAAATCAAACAAACCAATCAACCCAGTCTAATTTCTGGATTGAAACTAAGAGTATAGGTTTTGAAACAAAATATATTTTAAGAAATTATATGGCAATTAAAATGTTAAAGGTATAATAAAAAATCAGCTATTCTTTTTATTATGAGGATGTAATAGAGTTTAAATAAAATAAGATTCTAAGATATTTTAAATATTGCAAACTGCCCAATAAAAAATTATTCTAAAATAATATTTTCCCCCGAATATCATTCAACCAAATTGACTTGTAATAATCACACTTGAAAATACATTTGTCATTTGCTGTTATGGGTTAATGCTATGCAAACATCTTATTTGACTCTCAGTTATTTGTGCTCTATTTCACAGTAACTCACTTTCAGTGCACAACTTGGAAATCTGCAACAGGAACAATTATTTTTCTTAACTGTGACTTTATTCTTGCAGCTATGGAAAAAAAAAGTATATATATCTTTCTCTGAAATTCATTTTAAAATAGAAAATCTGCATATTCCCTAACACATCTAAACTTAATAAAGCTATTTTAATTTCTTTTTTTTTCTATTTGCAGCCCAATAGCTATTGATAGATATTATCTATCTATTCTATCCAGAATTCTTCTGTGGAGTAACCATTTTATATCACTAGCAAGTTAAGTCTCAGATAAAGCTAATCCTTGATTTTATATTTTTACAGAGGTTATATAGTGGACTGCACTTTAACTGAATGCCAGTTGTTCAGACGGTCCTGGCAACAGCTGATTTTCCAGGCTAAATACATTTTCTGTATGGCATGTTAAGGACAGCAGAATATTTTTTAAAATTTGTATTTATAGTGACTCATAATGATGTCTTAAGTTTTAGGTTTTGTATTTTCCAGATTCTGTACTGCATTAGTGTGTGAGTCTGAACTTCATATAAAGTACTAACAAGTTCTCCTCAGAGTTTAGTTAGACAAAGCAATCCTTTTCCAGCCCAAGAACCAGGGACACCATTACAGCTTCAGGCCCAAAAAGTACAAACAGCAGAGAATTGAGGAGAGCAAGCTGGGAGGATGAAACTTCATAACCTGAAGTTGTAATTGGACAACTAACCCCAGTATGTAAATGGACCAAAGCTTATAAAAGTGTGAAAACTCATGCCTGGTCATCCATTTTGCGTCCATCTTGGGTGTAGCCCTGGGCAGGCTCTTGCATTGCCCAAGGTGTATCCTTTGAAGGCCTTTTAATAAATACCTACTTTATTCCTTTAACTCTGTCTAGCCTCTGTTCTAGATTAGCCTCTTTAGGCATCAGTAACAAACTCCTTTCATCCTCTAATATTTTTCTCCATCCTCTTACTACTATATTTTTAAGCTTTGCAGGTGTGCATGGGACGTTGATTGGAAATGAAAGAAAATAATTGTCTGAAGGAGCTTGTAGCTGAGGCTATGGGCTTGCAAACGGTTCTGGACCTCCTCAGATTCTCCCAGTGACAGTCCCAGAAACTATGATCCCAAACAGCATTTGATCCTGTATCATTTAAAGCAGGACTTCAGTATTGAATCAGAGTGGAACAAATCTCCTATCTGCTGCAGGGATTCAATTTATCACAATGAAACAGCAACATAAACCTGAGAGCAGGCAGTACTGAACTGAAAGTTCAGGCACGTGGAACATGGAGCAGCAAGAACTCCAGCTTCCAAGTTGTATCAACTTTAATAATGCTGTTTGGTAGGTCCTTGTTCTCTAGTGAAATTGTCAGTCCAGATTTAGGAATTTCTTGCACATAGAAAGTGTCAGGGTCCTATTCTTAGGCAGGCATTATGATAGTAAAAAGTCCTCCAAGACAGTCTGTAAGAAAGACCAATGAAGAAAAAGAAAATGCTGCTGAGCAGCAACATTGCTGAGGCAGTCAGAAGAAAGTTGGACCCGGATTATTAATCCTTGTTTCTAATGGCCTTTTGCTGATAAAACAGGCAGAAACAATATTTCTCTTTTATACTGCATCCCAGTGAAAAGATTCAGGTCCCTGTGTGTCTGATTTGGAAAGCAGATCTTCCACCTACCAAAAAACTTATCAAGAAGTGAATTATTCAGAGATAACCTGACATCCCTTCCTCTAACAATAGGACATCTGAACTCTGAATGAATTATTGGCATATAAGGATGACTATGATATTAATCCCAACCAAAAAGCAAAGTGGCAGAATGCCTCATTTGAGAATCTTCCATGCTCATATTTGCAGCTGCTTGGCATTTTCAGGATATACTTAGGATATCAGTATCCATCATCAGAAATATGGGCACCTAGAAGAGTTCAATTGGAGTATTTTGGTGGTGAGATAAATTCAATGCCTTTCAGGCTGAGCAGCAGCTAAGCAGGGCTTTCTGAAGGTCTCGCAGCTGTATTGGAGAACTGGAGTGGCAGCCTAAATTTAGAGAGCTAAAATGCCCTCTAAATTCCATTGCAAAGCTGTGTGGGAGAGGTAGGGAGCTAATCTTCTATTGGGCATGGATAGCTATTTCCAAAGGCTTGAGCCTAAGGAAAGCATGGGCCAATGTTTTGAGACCTTGGGATTTTAGTTCTTGCTTATGCTCCGTTCTGGCTGGGGACTATCTGAACTAATCACTTGAAACAATTATGTCTCTTGTATAGAAATACAATAAATTTCTTGTAGAGAATTATAAAGATGTACTCACTGCCAGTCCAAGAGCTCTTGTAAGCTGCTCTGAATCTCCTCAATACTTAATAGGTGCTTGGAACAAAGGTATTTGATCCTAGGTATCTTAAGTAGGTGTTGTCTATGTCACCTGAAATAGATCACATATGAGAAATCTGTTTACAGATAGTTTGGTTTCTGAGCTTCTTTAAGGCATGTAGTAAACTAATAGTTAATCTGTTACCTATATAAAATATAGTACCTTTCTTTTTGTGCCTTCTCTTATGCACTGCCTGAACACCAGAGTTTAACTCCATACTTGTTTGCTAAAATCTACTTCAGATTCACTTATCAAAGAAAATCAGAATAAAAAGTAATATTATTCAAAAAGATCCCCTTTTTTTCTGTGACTAAATGCTTTCCTTTTGAGAACTTGTATATTAAATATTATTAAATATCCATGGAGAACGTTAATAAATTACAGTTAGTCAGTAATTATATAAATAAAATCAAATGGAAATATTTCCAGAAGTATAGCTAAAATATAATCTATAAAAAAATCTAATATAAATAGATAGCAATATAAATACAACTAATAAATAGTAATTTCTCTGTGACTAAGAGGTAAACTGGATAAAATAGCTACGATTCCTGGCAGTATACACTGATTTATAGAAACTCGTATTGTTTCAGCATGCTAGTAAGGTCATAATTCTTGGTACTATTTCACTGAATTTTCTACTATCTTTCATCTGATGTGGTGATGCAGTTTTTTTCAACTCTTTCAATACTTTTGCTGGAGGGGGGACTTTTCCTGGAAAAGAATATGATAACCTTTTACAGACCAGATATGGATAGGTAGCAGATGTCTGTGCTGATATATGTATGGCAAGTAAAACTCACCTCCGAGGCTTGCTCAGACAAGGAGACACATCTCTAATAATCTATTTGCACACAGATAGAATCACTCAGAAGTGATAGAAGAAGTGGAGGCTGAATGTTGCTGAATTCCATTTTCTGTTTGCAGATACAGTATAAATGTGGTTGCCTTTTAACAGCTTTCATATGAGCTGATATTCATGATATGTAATTAAAAAGTAACTGTGCAGAAAAGGACTTGGGGATGCTGGTGGACACCGAGTTGAATTGGAGCCAGTATGCCCTTGCAGCGAAGAAGGCAAATGTTACCCTGGGCTGCATTAGGAAGGTTGTTGCAAGCAGGCTGAGTGAGCTGTTCCTGTCCCTCTACTCAGCACAGGTGAGGCCACTTCCAGAGTATTGTGTCCAGTGCTGAGCTTCCCAGTAAAGAAAAAAACAGACATTCTGGAGAGAGTCCAGTGAGAGGCCACAAAGGTGACTAAGGGACTGGAGCAGCTCTCCTGTGAGGAAAGGCTGAGTGAGGAGGTACTTTGCAGCTTTTTAGCAGGTGCAGGGGGATCAATGTATGTAAATACCTGAAAGGATGGTGTAGAGAAGAGGGAGACAGACTCTTTTCAGTGGCCTCCAGTGGTAGGACCAGAGGCAATGGCCACAGACTGAAATACAGGAGGGTCTTTCTGAAAATTGAGAACCACCAAGAACTGTTAGAGGTTGCCCAGAGGAGTTGTGAAGTCACCAGTTTTGGAGACTTTAAAAAATCATCTGAACATGGTCTTGGGCAATCAGCCCTAGGTGAACCTGCCTGAGGAATCCTGTAATTTTACAATTCTGTGATTTTGTGAACTCACAGTACACCTGAAAACTTATTTTGCAAAAGATATGATGTATGTTTTTCTATGTTTACTCTGCACAGATAATTCTTATGTGTAATTGAGTTCAATATACTGAAAATATTATAGAGTTCTGTATGAATATCTGAAACACAGTACACAGCAACCTTTTTATTTAGACTGAAATGCATTTTAGTGAGCTATTAAGATTTTTAAAAATTCTTGAAACTTTGACTGAATGCTTAATTCCTATTTCTATTGTAGCTACACCATAAGTTAGCCTTCTAAAAACACTTTTTGACTTGTATATACTTGATGTAAGCATAACTTAGCCCTTTCTGGTTTGTTTTGAGATACACACCAGGGGTACTGCTAAATCTGACCACAGACAACAGTCATATGTGAGAACTGTGATTATCTTTGTGATGAGACCATCCATCCACTGGGTATGGGCCAAATGTATTTACAAAACCAGGCTTAGATTAGAATGAGGATTTTATTTAAAATTCTCCTTTGTAAATGAGATAAAAATACATTACACTATACTTCATCCTGTAAATGGTAGCAAAGTATTGTTATTCTATATATCATTGGATCAAGCAGTCAATATTTTAGGATGAAAGACTAATGGATTTGTAATATTGTATTGAATATTGAGAATTCATGACATTCAGGTCAATTCTGCCTTATGAAGAATAATTCTTAACTTGTGGAATTTTTTTTGCTCTAAATGGGAGTTGTTTTCTTGCTCAACAATATATCTGCTACAACTTCCTTGCAGGAGAAAAAGTAGAGAAATATCAAAAACAGTATTTCTCCCTTTCTGCATGCCTGCAGTATCTAATGGTATTGTAGCAGTAATTTTCTCAAAAGTGGTTCATTACCAGCAGTTAACAATTCCTTCTGGCAATTAGTTAATTATCTTGCCTTTGACGATGGTGAAAGGAAATGGCTATCAAGGGCATTGTTTGCTCAATTAACCAAAAGCAGTAGACACAGTAATAATTGCAGAAGGAAATCCCTCCAAAATGCAGTAATTTTACTCAATTTTTCGCAGAAGCTGTACAGTCTGATATGTTAAATTAAAAAAATTCAGAGGAATTAAAATGCAAGTGTGTGTGTGTGTGTGTGTGTGTGTGTGTGTGTGTGTGTGTGTGTGGTGTTTGTTTGTTTTTCCAAACAAGTATTAGGACAAGAATATTATTCTGTAAAATGCCAGTTCCTGGGCTCTGCCAAGGCTCGTGGTATTTTCAGAGCTCTAACTAATGCAGCCATGAGCAGCTCTGGCCAGGATTATCTCTGGTATCGTGGGAGCTGGATGTAGCCCAGGGGATGATTCTGCTTGGCCAGCTGCCTTTTCCCCAGAAGAGCTGCCATGGCTTCCTCCTCGTGGGCGGAAGGATGGATGGATGGGGATGTATGCCTCCTACAGAGGGCACAGCAACACTTCCATATGGCCCAGGCAGAAAAGACAAGACAAAGCTGGTTTGTCTCCCTAGTAAAGAGATTGGCCTGTATCTCTCAGTACAATGTCTTTAGGCTTCAGCTACTCTGATTTGTGTAAGGCTCAAAACAAACAAATTTCCCAAACCCCAAGCAACTCACCATTATAGAAAGAGTTACTGGCTAAAAGTTCTTCAGTGAAAGATGATATATTATGAAATAATTTTTGAATTGAAAGAGATGCATTTTATTCAAAAAAACAGCTAACATCATTTGTAATTTCTCATTTTCTTCAGAGGAAAAAATTATACTTCTTATATCTGATAATGCTAAATCTAAAAGGAGCCATGAGATGTACAAATTTAATGGCAAGTCCTTACCTTTTTTTTCCCCATTTTCTTCGCTATTCTTGGCTTTCTCTGTTGGCCCAGGCTGACTCCATTTTCTCAGATGGCCAAAATGCCACTGGAAGATGGGATGCTTTTCTTCCCATTTTATTTCCTTGTAGAAAATAAGAATTGATACATTTTTAAATGAATCACAACTCTCAAAAAAACCCACAAAAACCCCCCTGAAAATGATCACTGGTTTTTCTTTCCTCCCTGTTAGTGGGAATGGGAAAAAAGCATCAAACTCTTCTTCCCTGACCCCTCTCATTCCCAACCATGAACTGTCATCATTTTCTGGCTAGGAACAAAAACCAGATTTTGGAAACCTGTATATATGATAACTGTCAATATTCCTCTTCACTTTAGAAATAATAAAAATATAAAAATGTTAGAAAATCATAATTCTGAGACCTTGTAAAAACAATTCCAAAGTATCTGAGAAAAAGAAAGGTTAGATTTATTTTCTTTCTGACAAAGCAGTGTTTATAGACACTTTCCCTCAGTTATTTCTCTCTAAACTCAGTAATATAATTTTTCTTCCTAACTATTCATGTAAACAAAGCAACCCAACCCAACTTTCAGGTTTCTCACTATTTTCTCTAATCCCTTAGTTCTGCAGAAGCAGGATTTATTTTACCTTTTGCAGTGGCCAGATTTGGAAATATCCTTGTTGAAGGAAATGAAGGCATAAAATACATGAAGGTGGAGATATTGTACCTTTAATTAATTTTATTAAAACCTTTTCACTAAAGAGTAAAAACTTCTTCCATGTCTAATGATCTAATGTTTTTTTCAGTTTCATAGAAACTCTTCAATTAATTTTAATGAGTAATTAAGTCTTCAAGGTTTATAGAAAAATTATGTCCTACACAGATCTGCATATTCTAATGTTTCTAAACCTGTAGTCTGTGCTTCTGGTGTATAGAGGATCATTTTTCTTGAGTAATTTTTTTATTTATCATTATTAAATATGAGTAGCTGAGATCAGTTTGGGAAAATGTATGATGTGAACCTGAATAACATTTTTGCCACCGACATAAGGACAGGCAGGTACTGCACACTACTAGATAGCCATAAAGACTGTTCAATATCCTTGTTTTCTCCTTTCTTTGGTTGTTTTGATTTGACATGGAAACACAACCCTAGTGTAGCAACTGATACATTATGGCTATTTGTCTACTAGCAGCAAAACAATGAACCTGTCAAGGTAATAATTCATATTATGTTGCTTCCAACCTACCTAAATTTGGCATTTTTTATAATCAATCTTCATGAGCTGCTAACCTATTAAACAGATTAATGCTGTTCTGAAGAGCTACTGTATATAAAACAGTAAAGAATAAACTGACAATAAAAATTAATATGCACAATATTTCAGAATCAACTGAATACTATGCCTAAAAGACCACTCCTGCTCTTTATTTTAACATTAGATTAAAAACAGATGGATAATATGAATGTCCATATGTCTTAATATCCTGTGGGGGCTCACCATCTTGTGACTCTTTTTTGACTTTGACCACATCTATCGCTTCTTGAGACTTTGGAGAATTAAAGCAAGCTTAAGTCACCAAAAAGCATCTAGATTCCACACTGTTGTCAATTAGAAATAATGACTAATGAATGACAGATTAGAAAATACAGTCTTCTATTGCTAGTGTCCAAACTTCTGCAGGCAAAATAAAATGATAATGTGTTATCCAAAGGTGGGAACAATTGCCCAGGTTATTAGCAATGAGAATAATGAAAATTTGTCTTGAAGAATTACATCACATTTATGGATAAAACAAAACCCATTGTTTTATTGTAAAATCTGCCACCTAGATGCCATTCCCTGTGTTGTCTTAAAGCTCTTCTTAAAATAATCAGTTCAAATGAATACATGATAAAAACATATAAAATATAAAATATGCTGTACATTGTCTCTGGTATAATATGAATGAAGAGTTCACAGGACAAAATCATACATTCCCTTGCAAACTCCCAAATGACATGTAAAGTATTAAACTTGGAAATTTCTACTGAAAAACACGTATACATGTTTTCACATGTAAATATAAATGACATGAATAACAGGTATACATGTGAAAATTAAAGTTCAAAAGAATGGAAAAACTATCAAATTACAACAAAAATATTTTAAAGTAAATTATTTAGTTAAATTAATATAGTTGTCTGTTTAGCTTAGAGAAAAGATGTATACAATTCCATTAAAAGAAGCTCTATTCAAATAATCCAAGAAGCTCCTGATTGACTGAATTGAACTCCTGTATAATTGGCAAAAAATAAAAAAAACCTCTCTTTCTGCACCCTGCTCTGTAATGTTATGTTGTCAGAAAAGACATTTTATCTTTGCTCTCCCCATTCTCTTAACACAGGATCATGTTCCAGCTTAACATAAAGATAGATGCAGTAACGCATCACGCCTAAAGTAATATGCCACTTATACAGCAGATGGAGCCCAGTAACTCAGCCTAGTCTGGGAAAATGACCACAAAAGAAGAATTTTAACATGAAAGATCAGCACAGAAGAACAGCAGGAATTTTTTATTCTTCCTAGTATATTATTAGAAGCTTACTTTTTGTTGAAGAAAAAAAGCCCACTGCAATAGAGCAGACATGTCACCTGAAAACACTCAGTTATATCACCCCACCAACCCTTAAAAAGGGAGCACTGGTGATTAATGTATTAGGAATGGCTTTTTCCGTTTTAAGGCAAATAATTTTTCTGCTCATTCACCTGCAGAATGCTATTGTTTTTTTCTTCCTTGTAGGTTCCCTAATAAGAAAGAACTACTTTTCCAATAGAAATTCAAAAATATTTTTTTAAAAAGCATACATTACAGTTGTATTGATATTTCCAAGCATAGAAGATATAACCTAAAACATAACAGAACAGATTATTAATTGTAATTATTTTTGAAATATCAGCAGCATTAACTAGACTAAGCCCTTCTTTTTGAGTTTCCATGAAACTGTATTCTCAGGGCTGTAAGAATGAACAGAGAAAATGTCTATGCCATTTTGTAGGACACTTCAGAATGGCAACAACGAGGCTTCACAGAAAATGGCTGATTTCTACTATAAACAAAAAGGCATTAGCATTGCATAATAGCTCCAGGGCTGGTTTCAGCTGCATTATGTCACATAAGGATGAATGTGAGAATTGCAAGGTGATCTGGGGTGAAAAGCACAGTATGCTTCCTAAACTAGAAACAGTCAAAACCTATCGATGCATCCTGATAACACTTACTTTCAAAACCGTTCAGAAAATCAACATATCTCCTTAAAAGCCTTCATAAATGTTTAACACCTTGGCACAAGAATACCCATGCCCTCAGTACAAAAGATTTTGCCTGGATTACAGATTACTACTGGTGGATATTTTTCTGCCTAAATCTGTGGCACCCTTGGTGCTTGCCCTTGTGTGCAGATGAAAGGCGTCCTTTGACACTCAGTGCTGGCAATATTTGTCAGTTCTGTGGCTCTGGCTTCAGGCTCTCAGATAGTCATGAGACAATCTGAGGGAGTAGCCAGAGGTTTGAAGTTAACAAAAAGTGACTGAGTTTATATAGAGGACTGTTATGTTAAATAAGGTTAGGCCATCTGGTTTAAGCAAGCACACTATGAAGAATGCTGTCTTTAAAGTATTTTTCATCCAAATACTTAGGTTAATGCCTCATCGTGTCACTCCATTTGTTCCTTAAGTTAAAGAGAAGTGTTTGTGAGAGGTCAGTCATAGTTTCCATCTGCCATTTTTTTTTAACTTTTTTTTTTTTGTGTTAAAAGAGTTCTTTTGTAGCTGCAGGAGGAAACTAAATGTGTACACTGACCCTGAAAGCTATACAATGTATTTTAAATACCAAGAGAAGGTACAGAAACACAAAATATTTGGCAAATTATTTGAGCAATCACTTTTGCAGAACCATAGTCTGTGTACCAAGGCTTAGAGACAGAGAGCCAAAATTTGTTGAATAATTTTTTAATCAAATTTTACTAGTGAATATTAGATTGGAAAAAGGCAGGCCTATGCTGCAGCAATATTATATTGCTTTTAAATGGCCTAGAAGAAGAGTTTGCAAGAAAATGTCATATTATTTTACTGTCAAGCTACTAAGCAAAGATCTTTCTTCTTAGAGGCAGAGACTATCAACTGTGTGACAGACTGGGAGATTATCTCAGAAAGAACTCTGAATGATAGCTCCTCAGTACTGAATGGAAAGCTGGGAAAAGAAGGAACAAGGGCTGTTGCCTCAAGGTCAGCTTAGCTGGGTTCCAGGTACAAGCACCACAGCACCAAATCTGTGTGTTTTGTGCTTGGACTTTTGGTTACTACCTAGAAAATACTTAGTGTGAATGTTTTTTTTGTATGCACTGTCAATATTTTATATGCAGCAGCACATACCATGCACCTCCTCAGTAACAGTCAGCTGTAAAGAAACATTTCAGCTAATTCTGAGCAGAATTATCAGATCATCATGTTCCTTCAACAAAGAAAATCAGAAAGGAGAAAACCCAGGAGCAAACTCTCAGGCAAGTGTAATAGACTGCTATACCATGTGGTCAGCCATGCGATGAATGGGAGACTCCAGGAAAGCCCTTTTCACTGTGCCATTTATAGTTTTATGAATGCATAGGATGCATGTCCATCTTGTGATAGTTTATCAGTGTGACCCCTTATTTTTACCACATATTTAATGCTGCAAATGTGCCTATGTATGATCCCTTTTATATTTTTTATTTAATCTCTTTTTTCTTTGTCTTTATTCTTGAAATCTTTTCTACTTTGTTGATTTGCAGTCATTACATGAATAAGTAGGAAACAGGAATTGCCATAATTTATCTACATTTTTCTTAAAATAATCTATTTTTAACATTTTTCTACTTAAATGTCTCTGTAACTTTTCTGCACTAAGGTATATTCCAGCACTTCAAGTTTTCCTCCACTTTTTTTTTCTACTTTTTTTCCCCTGAATATGCACCGTAAATGATATACAGATTATTTCTGATTTAATCAGAATTCTAAATGAAAATCACCTACTTAACATTTTGCTAGGAGACAATAGATGGGTAAATATGTTAGTGTCTGATACCAAAAAAAACATGGTCTACAAGTAGCTTAGAGTAAATGGGAAGAAAATACTAAGGGGAGAAAAAAATGGAACCTCCAATTTTAATACAAAAAAAAATTTTCTTGATTCTTTGTGTAGTCTGGTGTAAAATTTGTAATTCATTATGAGATATCACTGACCTAAGAAAATGTTTAATGCTAAAGTATTAGAGAAATAAAACTGACATCGGGTAAAAGCACCTTTGAGACGACTTCCCACAAACTGCCCACTGAGCACCTTTGAGACGACTTCCCACAAACTTCCCACTGAAGTGCTGAACATTATATGCTGCAATTTATTCTCTTGTGTATGATTGCACTTTGTTAATTGTCAATGTGTAGGTTAACTTACACTCACCTCCTAGTTCCCTGTAGGGGCACTGGGAAATAATTTTTTTCACAGCATGACACCACCTCATGCCAGCTCCCTGATGTCCGGCACGGGAGGCAGAGAACCAGACACACTGCCCAAGAGGATGAGTGTTTAACTAAGTCAAGCCTATCTTGTCTCAAGGTTTTCCTCTAGCACAAGGGCTGCAGCTCCCCTTGTTGAAATATATGTGAAGAAGGGTAAACTATGAATTAACTGTAAAATTTGACACATTTTAGACTAGTGATCAGGGATGAAAGTTTAATTCTATGATAGATTCTAAATGTATCTTAGATGCAGTATTTAGAAGTGTTATTTGGGAGGAAGAATTTAGTGCTACTATGTATAACTAAAATTTTTTTGTTCCTGAATATTCTGAGTTTGTTCTGCCTTTTTCAGTAGTCTGATGAATGCCCTGTGTGAATCTATTAATACTTATGGAGTGCCTATGAGCTACTGCTTTGAATAAAGGTTATTCATAACCTTATGCTACCTACTTACTACCTGCCTCACCTCCAGATGGGTCCCCAAAATCATCAGTTTCCCAGCACAGCTGTGTTGTGTTAAGACTCAGAGTGAAGATAGATATTTTCAGGGAAGCATGATTGTGTAGGCATACATGAGACTCTCTAATTCTACCAAAGTTCTTGTCACCAGAAACGTGTTTTGTAAATTTCCTCAACACAGACATGACTGTTTAAAAATGCTTGCCATGCCTTGGATGTGGTACATACAATTCATAAGTCTTATATTTCATTTTTACGCATTAGTTATTTAACAGCAGCATCTGTGACACTAAAAGGAATTAACATTCCATGACACTAGGTACTGTGATTTTTAGCATCTTTCCAAATATCTTACCTTCAAAATAGGTGATGGATTAGTGCAACACATTCAACTCAAGCTATATTCAGAACAATACTCTGAAGAAGTATGCACATGGGCAATTTCTAGCACAAAATGACAGAAGTGTGAATGAAAATCCTTGTGGAAATCCTACACTGGGTTGGAAAAAAAGCCCATTCACTGACAAGTGAAATAGCATTAAGGTCTTCAAATTGATGCTATTTTACCTTTGCAAATGAGCTGTAACTGTTGGTCAAATTTGATGACATAACTGATAAAGTAAAAGGGGTGGGAAATGCTAAAAACCAGAGCATCTCATTAATGATGGAAAATCATGTACAAGGAGTAGAAGTCTAGTACACACACTTGTTTATTGTTTTTGAAAACTTACTTTTTCTACAGACATTTATTATGTGTGGCTCTCAAAGAAGGGATAGGCAAAGAAGGAGAGGTAGAGGGGGTTTGTTGAGGGGTTTGGCTGTCTAGAACCTGATGACAGTGCTGATAGGTTTGAGTGTTTATGAGTAAGAGTCAGGGGGAAGGCCAACAAAGCAAATATCCTGGTGGGAATCTGTTACAACAAAATAAACTCACAGAGATTGTCAAAATAAAAATAAATTAAACTCAAATTTCCCCACAATTCTCCTAAAGAAGTAGAATGGGTGCATGGAATTGAAACCAAGCAGTTATGAGCAGTTAAGCATTTGACACTTTGGAGCCCTGTATATATCTCAGAAACTGTATAGTACAATTACCTGAAAGGAAGGGTTCAGAAGAAGTACAAAATATCAGTTAAAACCATAGACTGGTGAAGCATCACCAGTTTCAATGATACACACTATCAGAAAAAAAGACTTAGAAAGATTTTTTTCAGAACAGCTGATATCCAGATTATACTGCCAGAATAGGAATGAACCCAAGCAGATATTCAGCAGTAATATTCCTTACCACAAACGTCTCTCTGCATCATCCATGAAATTGTTACCAGATACCCTATGGCAACAAGGACCTGAGGGAATGGGATGAAGCTGAGTCAGGAGAATTTCAGGTTAGGGATTGCAAAAGGTTTTTCATTGAGAGGGTGATTGGGCACTGGAACAGGCTCCCCACATAAGTGGTCACAGCACCAAGCATTTGGACAATGCTCTCAGGCATGAGGGTTCGATTCTTGGGGTTGTCTTGTGCAGGGCCAGAAGTTGGACTTTGATTGATCCCTGGGGGTCCTTACCAACTCAGGGTATTCTATGACTCTTTTCAGATGGATAAAAACAGAAGAGATTACTTTTCTCAAGAGAGAAAGTAATATCAGCCGTGACTAGGTACAACAAATTACATCTGTCAATACGTTCTATTCACTTTTACAGTTTATTCAGAAACGTCCCCTATTCAGAATCCTGATAAAATGTATCCTATGCCTATGGCTGAGACAAAACAGTGAACCAACATTTGTTAAAAAAAAAAAAAAAAAAAAAAAAAAAACAGTGAACCAACATTTGTTAAAAAAAAAAAAAAAAAAAAAAAAAATCGAATTTGCCAATCTGAAAGTTAAATTACTTTTTTAATGAAATAG
Organism: Cettia cetti; assembly: GCA_013401135.1. Classification (NCBI taxonomy): domain Eukaryota; kingdom Metazoa; phylum Chordata; class Aves; order Passeriformes; family Sylviidae; genus Cettia; species Cettia cetti. The sequence continues at coordinate 48,050 of VZUI01046114.1, forward strand.
TGGGAAGTAGTGAGAAATTTCCCAGAGATGGGAGTAACCCACCAAAATAAAGAAGCTTTAAAATTTAAATCACATTCTTATAAGAGTTCTCCCTGGATCAGAAGTGGTGACTTTGCTCTTTGCATTAATTTCCTATTGATGAATAAGCATTGGAGTAAAAGTAGAGGGTGGGTCCCACCTATTACCTGCTGAGCCTCTGTGAATAAATGCTTAAGGGATGATGCTGGGAAGATGGAAATATATTTTCAGCCCACATAGGCTTTTGGTTTGTCCAAATGCAGCAAAGGAATCAAGCCTGTGTCTCTCAATTTCAAGATTTGGATGACAAATGGACACTTCATGGAAGCATAGAAAAAAAACATGCTGGGAAAAAGGCGGATCAACTGGTCTCTGTAACTACTATGGGCCAAGTTAACCATGATTACTTTACCTTTCTAGCTGCCAGACCCTTTTAAAAGGCAATCTTTTCAATATAGCAAGTGAAAATGCCGTAAGTCTCGCAAGTCACCTGGAAAAGCTAGTTTATATCTGCTGTAGTTACCAGGCAACCATCACAATCTTCCAGTTACTAAAAATTGTCTGACTGGAGTTGACCTTTCTTTTATGCTATGGTTACCCCTACAGCCTTCCCCAAAATAACAAAATTCTGTCAATCTGCCAGAAACAAATTTCTGTCATTACACTGAAATTTTGCAGCCCATTACTCCATAATAAGAACTACTGCCTTTAGGTGTCCCTATGGGATGAGCTGCTGAAGCAACTGATTTATTTCAGTTAGAAGCAAGGTTTTTGTCTTTCAGCATGTGCTCATTTCTGTCTTAATTTATTTTAAACTAATATTCGTATCGATCCTAAGCATGTAGACCTGGGGACTTATTCTGCACTGCTGTCTTGGCCAAAATCATGATTAGATCAGATAGGAATGCAGCTTATTTGTAAGAGTCCATTATGTGGCCTTTGTGGCCTTAGAGCAACAAAAAGCATGTCAATAATTCCATATGTCAGTGTCCATACAGTGAGCAATATCAGGGCAGAATCAATAATCAAGAAATTCCATGTCAATTAAATCACATTAACTTTTAATTTGTTTAGTATTTATTACTTATACTGCAAAAGAATCAGAAAAGTGAAACTGTTTTACAAAAATGGTTTAACTATGGTTTAACCCCAGATGTCAACTAAGGACCACACAGACCCTCGCTCACTCCTCCTGCCCATGGTGGGAGGGGCAGAGAATCAGAAAAAGAAAAAATCTTTTGGTTTGGTATAAGAACAAACTAATAATATAAATAAAGTAAATAATAAAAATAGTAATAATTGTCATGAAATGGAGCGGGAGAGAGAGGAAACAAGTGATGCATTGTGCAATTTCTCACCCCTTACAGACCAATGCCCAGTCTGAGCAGCAATTGGCATGTTCCAACCAAGTGTCACCCCCACTCCAGTTTATATGGGTGTGACATTCTGTAGTATGGAATATCCCTTTGGCCAGTTCCAGATGTTCTGGTTATGATTCCTCACATCTTCTTGTGCAGCTCCTCACTGGCAGTACATGAGAAATTGAAAGTCCTGAAAGTCCTTGACCTAAGGGTAAGCATCACAGCTAAAACATCACTGCTTTATCAACATTATTCTCATACTGAATCCAAAACACAGCACTCCACCAGCTACTGGGGAGAAAGCTAAATCTATCCCAGCTGAAACCAGAAAACAAAAGTAGATATTTATCTTGCAAGCAGGAGGGGTAAAAAAAGAGGATACTTGTCCTAAAGACAAAGTAGTAAGCCTAAATACCAGTGCTACTTCATCCTCTTAATTTAATGTCATCTGAAAATCTTAGAGAAACAATCCAGAAATAAACCAATACTAACCAGTGTGTTACTAGGATAATGTTTAATTTACCTAGCTACTTAACTTAAACGGATGCCTTTGGATCAAGCTACATTTTCTCTATTGCCAATGGGGAAAGTCCCCAAGGAAGGTTCATCCCATCTGAATGATATATTTATGTCTGTATTGACAAAAGATAAATACAATCCAGATGAAAATCTTAAAACAGACACCTAACTTCTAGACATCTGAGGTTCAGCGAGATGAATTGTTCACTCACAGGTAGTGAATGCAAAGCACTGTGCAGATGGACTTTAAGGTCACGTTGCAATTATGTGCAATAAAGATAGAACTCGTTTGATCTAGCTCTGTGATTTATTCCCTAAATCTACCCTTTCTGTAGATACTTTTCATGTGTTGAAAATAATTTTTTTCAGCACTTAAAAAAAGTTGTAAATCTAAAAAGATTAGAGTAAGTGACTTACAGTTTCTATCCAGATAGATTTCATTTGCGTTCTGCAAGCTCAACATCTTAGCCTGGAATGAGGCACAATCATGTTATAGCAGTATGACTCATACTTAACCTACTTTAAAAAAAGTGCAAGGGTTTCCAAGTAAAATTATAATATAACAGTGTAAAGTATAAGAAAGTTTTAGGGACCTCTAACAAAGAACACAGTGATTCAGGATACTCCTTGACAAAATTCCAATTTACTTTCTATATCACACAAAAAAAAAAATTAGAGGAGACACAAGCATAATTTTCTTCTACTTTACAGTTAATTTGGCTTTAGACAATAATATTATATATTAAATGTAATGTAATATAGCTTCACATTTCTTTTTCCATGGTTACATTCATAATACTACCAGTGAAGTTGATAACAAAACAAATTCAAGTGATGTATAATGCTATTCACTTGCTTACTTGTCATTAAAAAAATTAATGTGAAATAATATCTTGAAAGAGATTTGTATATGCTTCATTAAAAAAAATGCTGCATGTATCCTTTTTATATCAAATTGAATTACTTCCTATTTAATTTTTCAGGGAATCAAGATTATTATAATAGTCTTACGGTCTGCACTTATGAAATGCTGATTGATGTGGTACCTTGGTAAGAAGATATCTAATATTTCAGGTGTATTTTTCCTAAATCTTATGCTGAGGCCAGACCTGGCAATGATGTCTAAGGAAGCACAAAACAAGGAGTTTCACAAAAGCTTTGAGCATGAGCAGTTACACAAAAGAGACTGTGACTGCCCTTCACACTTGTTTTCAACCTTATGTTTTATTCCTTTAACATCACAATAATTATTTGTGGAGCTGCATAATAAAAGTACAGTGCAACTACAGGCCACAGAAACCATTCAGCTAGCTAGTCTTGGGCTGAATTAGTTTTAACCCAGGTCAGCTCCACCACCCCAATTTTAGAGTAAAAGTCCTATAAATGTGGCATAGGGCACTGGGATGGGAAGGGAGATAAAATGGGAAGGAAAGGTACAGAAACAGGTATGAATACCAGAGTCCATTGCCCTGTTTGAATATGCCGATTCATGAAAAGATCAGCTCAGGCACTTCAGCAGTAGAACTGTAAAATAGTTAATATAGCATGTCTAGTGCTGTCAGTTAATTTTCCTTCAAGCCAACTAATTTTTACATAGTTTACACTAATCCAGTAAAATCAATATGAACAGCCAGTGAGTAAGCACTCTTAATGTTTAAGCTTAGCAGATTTAGAGAGACGTACAGTGTTTTAACAAACCAAACCATGTGGATTTCTTGCTTAAATGGCAGCTGCTGTTTTTGATCTCTGAGTGCTTTCAATGAAGATATCAGCAGGGCAACCAACTAATGCATCTAGTGAAACTGTGCACTCAAAGATGAATGGTGTCTGGAAGTAGGACAACAGCAGAATGTAAGCAGATATGCTAGAGGATATAATGTCAGTGGCTGGAAGCTATTTGGATAGCAAATGCTGCAAGTTTTATGAATGGCTGTCAGGAGCCAATCGTATAAAATAAGCCTTACATAAGCCAAAGAGAAGCTTAGGAATAGACTTGTAAAATAGTTTTTGCTCTCTCCTTTAGGATCACATGGCAGATCTAGGTCTAGATCTGAATCTATATGGGATTGACCTTGGTAGCAGAGTACAGAATCTCTCTGAAAATCATTTTTAACTTAGAAGAGCATATCTTTCAGAGATGTAAGTAAATACATTAATGAATACAATGACAGAGAAGCCATCTTGACATGTCTTTCCAATAGCTAGTTGTTTACATCACTAAAAAGGCAAATAAACCTACCACAAAGATACCTGTTTTCAGCTTCCAATCTCTGGATCATTTCATAACTTTCTAGACCAGCCTGAGAACACATTCTGTACCAGCTGTTTAGCCCCTTTGATCAAATCATCCTCTAACTTTTTTGGAGCCAGTGTGAACAGATATTTTCTAGAACTTTTTTCAACTGGGAATGTTTTTCTGCTCTTTTTATCATAGCTGTGGTAAAGGCCCTCTCTCGACATAAAGAAAGTAGATATGTCAGCAAAATGCCTTCAGGATGAACAATTTCTGGCTTTGGCTGCTTACTTATGCTCTGCAGAAAAAGACAGGAGACCAACTGAATAGTGAATTCCAAAAAGCCCAAATCCCCATTTCCATCAAAGCTCTCTATCTTAAACAAACAGAAATCAGTTTAAAAGAAAAACTTTCAAGAATCACAGATGCCAAAATATTTTCCTGAAAGTATTAGAATTCCACTCAAGAATTATAAATAATTTTATTAGCAATCACACTCAATTTACAGTCATACACGAACTAAGAATTCACTTGCCTAAAGTCATAATACTATTCAGGAGCTGGTCTGGAAATAGAGGTAAGCCTTCTCTTGAAGTGGCTATCAGAGAGCGCATCAAGTGTTTTCTATATGGTTTAGTATACCTATTTAAACCCCAAGTGAAATTTTTACAAGCTGATCTCTCACTCAAATATTGAAATCATGATTTCAATGGGTATAGGTACACACAAATGATGGCGTCAAAAAACTAATACACCCCAGAGAAAAATGCACAGAGATTTTAAAATAATTGTTTAACCATCACTTAAATGCCAGTGTTTCAGGGTTGGGGAGGGAGGTTTCCTCTGCCATTATTTTTTATAGTAAGTTCTAAATATACAGGAATTTTGAACTGACTACAGAAATCCTATCTTATTTCTGTTTTCTTTATGTCTAAGCATGTTTGGCCAGATTTGATTTCATTACCAGGTCCTTAGCATCAATAAAACTAAATAGGTCTAACACTAAGTAATAAATAAATAACATACTTGCAAACATCCCTTGTCCTAATTTCATGCAGATGAAATTGTGGCTTTGCTCAACAGCCGCTCATATGCACCAATAGTGCCCTCTGCAGTGTTATAATGCAGTTATATTCAGATGGCAGAGCTTTGAAGGTTAAGGAGCTGAAGAGGGAGAAGAATATGCAATACAGTAATACAGTAACCAGAAATATTTATTTGATTCTCATTGACTTAAAAATCAACAGTGTGGTGCAATATGATTTCAGTTTGAATTAAGGGGCAGGCTGCTGCAATGACATCAGCTGCCAAAATAAATTTGAAGGCTGATGCTACATTATGATGGTAGCATGACATTGCTAGGAATGCACATGGCTAAAGTGATTCAGCTCCCAGTGATGACCTTTCAGGGCCCATTCAAACTATAAATGTTCTTGGGTTTGGGACAGTGTTATTCTTACTCTCTGTTTTGAGCTCTGTCATCGTCTCAGCTATTGATTTAATTTACTCCACTGGCTTTATCCTGCTTAACCACAGTAATCCCAAACCTGCTTACTCCCACATTCCTTTCTCCCATTCCTAATAAAGTTTTGCTGAATACATGTGCTGAATATTTGTCCTACTGTTAGTTTCTCATAAAAATCCTAAAACTGATACTCACACCTTTATCAGCAGTAGAGAAGCACTCAATGTAATGCCCCATAGGTTCCAGACTTATCCCCAAGATACCAATGATAAGAGGCAGGATATCTGCTCTGGCACTAGCTCACACTGGTCAACTACTAAACTGCTCATTGCTGGTGTCAGACTTTGCTTCCTGGATCATCCTGTGTTGTGTCTTCTCCAGGAAATTGTCTTCATCACGGCTAGGAATGGGGGTGCATAGAACTAAAATGTTGATTCCATACAACTAGATTTGAGTTTGCAGCATTTTTGCTTTAAAATTTTCTTCAAACACCTATGGGAAATGTTTTGCATATGCTTCTCATTTGCAACAGCTGAGGAGAGATCTCTAACATAGACCTGTTTGGGTAACAAAAGTGAAATTTTCAGGTTAGAGAAGGCTGTGCAGAATTTCAGAGATCATACATGAGTGCTGTTCGAAAGAAAAGACTAGGAAGGTATTCTGTATTGGAGGGTATATTAAGGGAGTTCAGAATTAAATAACTTGCTTATCAAGATTGTTTTCATACTCTTACATGGAGCTATTTTGAGGTCTTGGACATCAAAACAACCTGTTTAGTACTATTGCAATTTTAGGTAAACCATAATATCAAAATGCAGAAATGTTTTTTTCACTTCTGTTTATGTACAGGGCAAATAGATGGTAATCTTGGAAGTAGCAATTTTAAAGTGGTTTAAATTCCTGAGATCATTTAGAAATAAAACAACAAAGATGATAGTTTTGGTCTAGCTGATTGTATGATAAAGATCAGGAGTAAAATGCACATAAATATTTGGCAAATTATCCCGAATAATCTAAGAATAACTTCGCATTAAAAAACAAAACAAAACCGTATTTCCATTGTCAGCTGGTGGACAACACCTAAGACTGCATGGGGAGCAGACAGCTCAGAGTGAGAAGGTAACAAGTGTGAAGATGACAGCCTGAGACATACTTTCCTGACTCCATAAATATACCAGTGAAGCTCAGTAAGATGCCATAAAGCCAGGACTTTGAAAGGGCCAAAGGTCACTCAAGCATTTTTAACACTTGAGATAAACAAAACTGCATAATGCCTCAGGAGAAAGCAGCATTTCTAGAATGGCATCAGGCTAATCAAAATAATGTATATGTCCTGAAAAGAGCTGGCACATCATTGCCAGCAGGATGAAAAATTGTGAAACATGCTTGGATTCTCTGAAAAAAATAAAACCATAGCCATGACTGGCAGTGAATGTAGGAGGCCAAGTTGGATGTTTTGTTTGTGTAAGAGGGTTTTTTGTGCAATCCTTTCACACATGGCTGAATCTTGATGGCCCTATCCAGGCTTAAAATTTAACTCTCAGAGGTCACCTCCCACAGGACAGTATCCTGTAGCTACCAGTTGGTTTGCAATGAGAATAACTTGTAATAAATCCAAGTATTTGGAAAATTTCAGTACATTAGGCATTTAAAGAGGACCTTCACTTTCTGGATACATGGTTTTAAACTTTAGTAACTATTTTAATCATTTTTATAACCTCTGGTCATGTGAAAATCTGTCCAGCTCGATTTTTTTCTCTCTGTTCAGGGATGATTTTTTTAAAAAGGCACTTTGTAAGACCGTGAATAGAAGGCCCTGAGAAAATGGAAAACTTTGGTTTCTAGCCAAGACAGCTGCCTTAGGCTTTGACCATAGGATGCTTGTCTTGGATTTTGGCCTACTACTAAGATATCAGTGTTTTTATTAGGCTACAGTGTACTCTAGGGCTGGTCAGAAAACCAAGAAGTTGGTGAGGTGGCAGTGGCAGCAGTGGTGACTGAGGTAAGTCCAGGGCTGAGGGTTGGATCGAGCTGTACAGGGGCTTCCTGAGCTCAGGAACACCTGAGAAATGGCCCCACACCCCATGAGAACCTGGAGGCTCTTGACAGCCAGTCAGGCAAAATCAGTGCCACAGAAAGGGCCCTTGGGGTGCTGGTTGGTGACAAGGTGGACAGGAGTCAGCAGTGCCCTGGCAGCCAGGATGGCCAACCCTGTCCTGGAATGCATCAGGCACAGCATTACAGCCGGGCAAGGGAGGGGATTGTCCTGCTCTGCTCTGCTCTGCACTGGGGCAGCCTCACCTTGAGGCTTGTGTGCATTCTTGGGCACTGCAATACAAGAAGGATATTAAGCTATTAGAGAGCATCCAAAGGAAAGCAACAAAGATGGTGAACGGTGTTGAGGTATGAGGAGCAGCTGAAGACACTCACCATATTCTGTGATTCTGTGAAATTTCTCTCCGTATATGCAAAAAGATCCAAAACAACAGGAAATCTCAAGAATACCCAAAAATCACTTTTAAAAAGTTTGATGCCTAATAACATTTTTGCTTTTCCAAAATTAAAATATGCCTGCTCCAGGGGCTCTCTCTAGCACATTACTTACCAGGCTTTATTTACAGTTCCTATTTTGTGCCTGTAGTCTAAATAGTCACTGGCACACAAATTGTTAGTCAAAACTTGACATCTGCATTAGAAGCTACGGTAAGGAAAGGTCTGGCCAAGAGAAAAGCATATCCCTTGAAAGTTATCTGCTTACAGAAGTTACACCTCTGATCCAGCTGAGGGGATCTCAGTGGATAATTTTGCTCATTTTTGCTGAACGTGAGTCAGCAGTTCTCTCTTGTGGCAACAGGCCTGTCTGTGTACCAGGCAGAGAGGGATCACTGCCAGCAGGCCAGGGAAGTGGCTGCTCACTGCTGCTGGCTTGGTAGCTGGGAGGCCACTTCTGGTGTACCCAGTCCAAGCTGAGACCTCAGAACAAAGATACAGAGCAGGTGGAGAAAGACCTCTGAGGGGGCACCAATATGACAAGAGAGGATGCAAAGCATGCTCTTTAACAAGGAGCTGAAGGAGCTGGACTTCTTGAGCTCTTAAGGAAGAGTCTGAGGGGAGCAGCTGCAATCTTTCTAAGATTGTCTGAAGGGGCCCTGAAGAGATTCTGCAACTGAAAACAAAACTGGAGTTTGGTTTACTAGTAAAAGAACTGGCACTCCCTTTCTGTGTTTCCGCAAATTTTGGAATTATAAAAAATGCAAACATTTAGCTTACATGCAATAAAGGATTGCCGTCTTCATACTCTTAAGATTTGCTAAATAGCACTGGTAATAAAACAACAGCAGTCAGGCATCAGAGGCTGAAGGTCCTTTCCAATTGACTGATATTTGCCCATTTTGCTCACATTCCTCATCAGAAATGACAGATGATAATGGTACAGATAGCTAAGCTGAAAGATAGCTTTGGAAAGGATAATTTTTACATGTCGGACAAATGTATTTGCACTGATAGACACCTCAAGGTTTGAATAGTACGGCCAATGTCTCACTGCCATTGGTGACACAGCAGGAGTTAAGGAAGAAGAATAATTCTGGTCACTTAGACATATACTAAGTGATTCTATGTAGTGTAGTTTTGTGTAGTTTTAATTCTTTGGTTCTCTAGTTTAGGTATATAGGACCATTTCAGTTTTGTCTTGTGTTGTTAACAGTATATGAATTATTGTTGATACAAACCTTCACAACTTTCACTTGACAGCTATTTATCTGCTTAGCAAATATAACTTCCTTGTCTATATTTTTAAGCTCCAACTTATTCTTGCCTATATTTAATGGAAATGTCCAGTCATATATTTATAAACCAGAGAACAGAAAGCTGAGCTCCTGGTGTGACTTATATGTCTACAGTCCTGTGATTCACTGGCAAAGGTGCAGCTTCCCTACATTTCAACTAGGTGAAGGATATGAGTATATTTATCTCCTGAAAATATCCCCTCACTTCATTATTTACTGTCTTGTCTCATTCCTAAGGTAAAATATCTAAATTTGCACATAGATATATCTGCTAGAAAATATCATCTGATGCTGTGGCCTCTTTTTCTGCAGTAAAACTCTATTATTTCTGATGGAAGTGAAACAGTAAGGCTTTTCAGTTAAGGCCTACCTTGTTTTGCCTATTTGTACATCACTAAGTAAAATAGAACTTTATTCCATGACTTCAATATAGCTAACTAAATTAATATACAAACTGTATGTAACTGCTTAAGTTGGTAATTGCTGAAATATTGGGAAGAAATGCCTGAAAGAAGTGCAATCCTCAATCAAAATAATCCAACAAAAAGCACTTCTTATGGCAGGTAAGTTTGTAAGTGTGGCAGGTAAGTAAGTATTAGGAATAATAATACTTGATGATCATATCCTTCATCACTTTTCTATAGCACAGAATGTCTTCTGCTAAATGCCAGCTTTGACTGAATCTGATGGATAACAGCAAGCAAACAGCCTGATTCTGTGAAGTCTTTTAGGATACAGTAAGTTTATACTATTTTATTATCTTCTTTACCATATTTGTAATGAAAAAATAATAAGATTCTATTTGATTTTTTGTCTGCAATAAATCTTGGTCAAAATCTGAACCTGCATGACTTTTTAATGCCTCACATACTCTATGAATTATAATGCTGCTTTTTATTGCTTTGGCCTTTTCAATATTCAGCAATTTATCTGATTGATCACTTTTGCTTTCCTCCATTTATAGCTTCACTGACTTCCCTGGTCATAATCCTAAGTAAGCATATAAATATAGATTTTGCATAGAACAAAATAAACAGAACTTTCAAAATAAAAATTAGATCAGAAATAAAACCATACAGCTACTTCTCATGTAGTCTGAAGCAGATACTGTGTCATATGTCAGAAGTCCTCACAGACACAACTATACAATGAAATGCCAGCTTGAAAACGGAACTAAACAGCTAGAATTTTATATTCACTACAGAATTAACTCTGAATATACCTTGAGTGTTGCCACAATGTGCAACCCCATCTCCATTTTACAAGATAACAGTGAGATGTGGGTTATATTAAGTGCCATGAACAAGTCTCAACCCTTTCTTCAAAAGCAATTGTGTTCTGAGTTCACACTGACAGATCTGAAAGGAGCACATACACCAACTTAATACAACTCAGGAACTTGTAGCATGAGGCTGCCTTATGTGAGCACATCCCATATCAATCAAATGCCATAGGTTTTCCACACTTTCCCACAATTGCCTATGAAGCCAGGAAAATAATCTACCCAGACTATTTTCTCAAAAGCACTCACTACACAACCCATAGATTAATGCAGAACTCAAGTGGATGTGAACCCCAGGAGTCTTGCTGCCTTACACTGTTGAGTACTGTGCAGGATCACTTGGCTGACTTAATCAGGAAAATTTTCTTGTACAATGCCAACTACACAGTAACAATATACATTAAAAACTTCTTACTTTCTCAAAATATCTTTAGACATTACTGAAATTAACTCTGAAAAATTTACAATGAGAAAACAGAAGGTTAGTGATCACTAAGATGAATTGACACTTTTGTGATGATTCCTCTGAAGTGCATAGTTCTACCCAAAACACAGAACAAAGAACAGAACAATTTGAAGTAGTAGAGGGAAATGACGGGATGGAGACCCTGGGAAATAATATCTAAACACAGCCTTGCTATTTCATGAAGCAGTCCTGTTGCTTGCTTGTTTGTTCTTTTGGTTTTCTCCAGAATTTTTTGTGGCATTTAACAATATATGTGGCACCATCTAGTGGCCTCATAAAAATTTACTTAAATTGTGACCTGTTTTATAACAGTAATAGTTTTTAGGGACATCTAATAAGTTAGGTATAGAAACCCTGATAAGCAAAACCTTGAACTTTTAGTCAATGATGGCACGGAAGTTTTACCATTGATGAAAATTCAGAACTACATGTTTGAAGCTTCTAATATAATAATTTGTCACATGCTAATACTCTAATCTTGGATAACTGAATAAACATGAATGCAATGGGGATGCAACACTCTTCTTTTATGTGAAATTTCAAGTCCAAACAAATGGCAAAGCCAAAGAAGTCTACTAATTGGACTCTCATTTGATGCTCAGTTCTTGGATTTCTGCTGTAGTGTACACTGGCTGATTCTAACATATATGATACAAAGTATAGAGATCATATCTTATGTGTTACTGATTTCTGAGTCATAGGTTTTTCCTTTTCCTCAGATCTCTCATCTTTGAAAACTAGATTAATGCTTTGGGGTGGGAATGTAATGGATTTCTCCCTAAAATTCTTTTCAGATCTTCCCTAGATTAAGCTGCTTTGTAGGTCTGTAGATCTGTCCTCAGTCACTGAGTAGTTTGCATACTTTTAAAATCATGCAATTATATTGCTGCATTTCCTGTGTCAGCCTTTCCTCAGTCTCACTTCTCTTCACAGGTAGGAAGTGAAGATTAGGTAGTTCTGTGTTTTACTATCCTCATATACACATACATACATATAACACCAACTAAGTTACTGCTTTTCTACAAAACACTGCTCTTGTTTAGGACTAATAGAATTGCCTTTCTGTATTTTTCAGAACAAGATGCATGAAAGCAAGAACATATTTGTACACAGTAGCAGTAGGTGAAGTTACAAGAAAATTTCAAGCTATAGAAGGAAGATCTGCAGTAGGTCTCATTGTCACAGCAAGATCTTCATTTATAACTGTCTTCATGAATGAAAATTACTTTATATTGCAAGTTGCTTTAAGTCTGTTAGCCTACACAAAATCTTAGGAAGCAAACTATTCCTTATTATCTTTTTGCTGGTTCATTTATGGAGTGTATGAGATGATTAAAATAATGTGGTTATCTTTAATCCTAAACAATTACCAAGTCCCAAAAAAGCCTTCACATCAATGAAAAGTTTCTGAGCAGGGTTATTAAAAATCTATAGAGTAATAATGGAACTCCTAGAAACTCTACTACTATGGTGAAAGCAACCTGAATAAAAAAGAAGTTTATAAATTTCTGTCTTTAGAAGGGCAGTTCATGCTGACTGACAAAGTGATAGACTAAGATTAAAATTACTTTCATAACAAAAAGTTAGATTACTTAAAGTTGTGAAGAGTTAAGGAATTTTAATTCAATTTTTCTGCTGCATTTGTTCATGGCCTGGTGCAGACAATCCGAGTCTCATTCAACCTGTACTTTGGAGCAATTTAGCTACAGGTTAGAAATGGTTAATGTCTCAGAAAAACCAATCATTTCAAGTGATGTGTTACATTTACTCTGCTCCACTGCTTTTATCTAGCTTGGAGGTAGCTAGTTTGGAGGCATTTTTACTTTGTCCTATGCTATGGAGCTGGTTTATCCTAAATCTCCTTATATGAGTCAAGTACAGTGTGTGGATTCAGCAGTAATGCTTGAAATAGCAACTATTTACAGTCGTGATTTTCTGAAAAAAAAAAAAGAAGAACAAACTTCTGTCTTCCTTTTCTCATATTTGCAGTCTGTACTAGTCTGCAACTGCCTTCAAATGTAATTACTGTTCAAGTATTTTTCTAGAATTCCTGTAGTATGAAACAACACTACTTCCTTCTGGGTTTTTAAATCTTTCTAAATTTGACCTCATAATAAGATAATTTTTCCATCATTAAACAACTATGACAAATAAAAATAATTTAAGTAAAACCTTTCTGAAAAATTAGCTACCTCATAGTCAGTCAAGCCCAGATATATGCATTCTCCCTTTACTTACAGCATTTTGAAACTAAACCAGCTGCTGTTGTCTTTGTTGCTACATCAGATTCAACTTAGGAAAGGACATGGTAATGAGAGCTGACAAGTGGGAATTTTCTGATTCAGAAATATTTAGAAATTCCCTGGATAGGTTAAAAAAATTCTAGTAATCTGCAAACACCACAGATGGCTATGTAGCTGGGTTGAAAAATAAGACTCCGTTCTGCCAGCAACAAATATTCATGACTTTGCTAAAAAGGCAATTGAAAAGAAGGTTGAAACAAATCCAGAGGTGGCAAAGTGTATAAAGTACAGACCTCAGAAGTCTTTATGAATACTTAATTTCAGAAGGATATGAATATAGAATATCCCCATGTGAAACAACAGATGTGCAAATGAGACCCCAGAGTAAAGACAGTTAAGCATTTGAACTTTCCAAATGGAATACTGGTATAATTCTTGCATATATTCAGTCTTATTAAAATTTTCTTTACTTCTCTGGAGAAAATTTCAAGGAATCCAATACTAGAAATTGTTTACTAAATTACTTGAGACTGTACTTTCAAATCCTAATAACAATTCATTATGGTTCCCTACATCAACTTTGCTCAAGCTTTTAGAATTCAGCTGTGAAAACCTCATGTAAAGTTAACAGCAAACGAATTTACAGGAACACATGACTTTCTCAGTTGTTAAATTTTGAGGCTGAATCATAAGGCTCTTAAGAGTTTGGGAAGCCAATCTGCTGGGGTGCTTGTTTTCTTTTTGTTGTCCTGCTGCCTAGTGCAGCTCACAATGATCTTACAAAGATTGGGACAGAGAGAGAAAGGTTAGCAGGAAGTAGCCAGGGTAAATTCCCTTTGCACCTGAATGCAGTGCTGAAACCTGAGATACGTTGTAATAAAATCTGCTAGGCTGATTTGAAGCCTTTTTTATATTAGTAAAAATGTGAAGCTACAAGGATCAGAAACAATAACCAAATGAATGACCAGAATGACCAAGTCCACTGCTTCTCAGGAATTATAGTCCTAAATTCTGTGTGGTCATTGTGGGATAACCCCAGTCAGCAGCTCAGCCATTTATTCTTTCCAAGAATGGGGAAGAGAATTGGGATGGTAGAAGTGAGAAAAAATGTGCATTGAGATAAAGACAGTTAATAGGTAAAGCAAAAGCATGAAAAGTAAAATAAGAATGGATTCACCACTTCCCCTGGGCAGGCAGGTGTTCAGCCATACCCATGAAAGCAGAGCTGCATCACACATGATGGTTTACTTGGGAAAACTGTTATCTCAGAATGTTTGCCCTTTCCTCTTCTTTCACCCAGGTTTTATTGTTGAGCATGATGTTGTACAATATGAATATCCCTTTGGTCATTTGGGGTCAGCTGTCCTGACTGTGTCTCCTCTCAGGTTTGTGTACTCCCCCAGCCCCACTTGCTGGTGAGGAGGTGTGAGAAACAGAAAAAGTCTTGGTGCTGTGCAATCACTGCTCAACAATGGCTAAAGCATTCCTGAATTACCAACATTGTTTTCATCGAAGACCAGAAAAGCAGTCCCATAATATGAAGAAAAATATTTCTATCCTAGCCAAAAACAGTACAGTCACACAGAAATTATATAATAGTATAATGTTTTTGTCACAGGCAGACTCAAGGTTTCACAGCAGTGTTTCAAAACTAATGAGGTTAAAATTGCAAAACCTGCTTGGACTTTCCGACCCAACATAGTATGATTGCTTGAGAGAAGGGAGATAAAAGGAAAAGCAGTTCTTCTCTGGCTCCACGCTGAGATATTTCCAGACCTCCTTTGTCTACCAGCAGGAGGATGAGGGAAAACAAAGCCAGGGAGTGGGATAAATTTTCTCATTATTGAGGCTGAGAAGATGGTATAATCTCAACAGACCAGGTGGTGCCTGGGGGAGCTGCTCTGCTATCACTGTGATTTTCGTGTCTCTTTCTCTGCCTTAGGCAACTGCCTACATGGTCTGGGCCTACAGCCCCCCCTGCCTTGGCAAATATGCTCCATAAAATTAATATGCCAGGCTTAGAAATTTCACTGGGGAGCTGTCTCATTGTTAATTATGCTTTTGAGTTATAAATATGAAAAACTTTGAACAACTATTGAACTAAAGAAGTTTGTTTGTTTATAGACAATATACCAGTGACACAGAGGATACTGAAAAAAGACAAGTGCTCACAGTTGCTGTTTCTCTGTTAAGGAGCACTAAGGTTCCCACTGCCATCCTGACACTCTGGAATATTAAGTGACACCATTGCTGCAAGAATTACGTCTCTCTGTGATGTTTGGCTTGGGTATCTGATCATTACAGAAATGAAACTGCCAACAGCTGTGATAGCAACCTTCACCACTGCACATGGGTATGGTTCTACCATCAGTTTCCATATGGCAAATAGGCCTCCTTCAGGGCAAGTAATCTTTTAACAGTAATATTTTCTCTTTTAATTTGCTCCAGAGATACTTGCACTAAGATAATGTTTGTGTGGCAGCATGTACTGAGTGGCGTTTCCTTCTTGCTTTCCACCATGAATGTCTCTAGTCCCTCTCTGACAAAGCTGCAAAGACAGCCTCTTCATGCATGAAACCCGTGCATCCATTATAAATGTTCCCATTGGCAAACACTGAAATGTGATGCTCTCTCAACAATATGGTCATGTGGAGGAAGAAAATAGAGCTGCACTTCAATAAAAGCTCTGCTCTCTGTGTTTTTAAGATTTATATCAGCCAACATTAGCAACATCAAAAAACCCCAAACTAGGTTTTATTCTATATTTGCTTCTTTTGGACTCAGGAAACAATTTTGTCAGAGAGACCCTGCCAACAACAAAGGGCCCCAAAACACCAGACAGAGCTACACATGCAGAAGAGAACCTCAGCCCATTCTGGAAGTGCATGCACCACTGATGTTACCTACTGCTATCACAGTAATGTAACTATGCCAGTAAAATGAAGATGATTTTGGCATCAACTGACACTAAGCAGTGCTTGAGAGGGCAAAACATCAAAGAAAATACAGCTTCTGGCCAGTATGCTTGGAACATTTAACAGACAGTATATTCTTTAGGTTGACCACACAACTGTGCAACGTTTTTCATCAAACTATGGAGCCCTCCAATCATGAGTCTCTTCTCGGAAGGGTCACCTTCCTTATTGTAATGCATTTTGACTTGGGGTACACAAACATTTATTACCTCTTTTACAACAACTCAGAACTACATCTGTGCTCCTACATAGGCCATGGCTGAAAATAAAACCTCAACTATTAATCTACACAGCTGGAATGATATGCATATGCTACACAGTATGCAAATATGTGACTGGCTTCTAACAGAAAGAACACACATTTGGTTTTGGAAAGAGTCCATGCTAATTCCTGTTTCACTAAAAGCAGTGTCAGAACTGAGATATTCACTATTTTAAAGCAAAGGGCTAATTTAAAGCATTTCATAGGCTTAGTTTTCCTGGTTCTTGAAGGAAATATATTTATTAGATGTCCAAGAGTCATCCCCTGTGTCTCCTTGGCCCTTGGTCACTGTGGGGTACACTTGCAGCAGCAGAGGTGAACTGTGAAGCAATACATCTCTCCAGATGGCCAGTCCTTCAAAACACTTACTGTAATCATAATTTTTTTGCCATATGAAGGCAAATCACACAAATTGCTCTCACAAACTTTTAGGGGACATTTAGGTTATACTCATATTGCAAAGCTCTGTCTGTACAAATCACTTTAATTTACAAATAAGAAATATTCTGTTTCTTTAAATGTGTTTTTTTAACATTTAATCACACTGCATGAAAGTAAATACTAAGGTCTCTCTCATGTGTCACTACATTTCATAGTGTATATTGAGATATTTTATCCGATAATAGTCAACAGAAATACTGCATAAGTAGGTTGTGGACCTCTTATCCCCAGGATTTCTTCATTCATATTAGCACTCCAAGCTTGACTGCTGCTTCTTTTTGTACATCTGGACCCAGGCAACAGGTCATTAAGTTAGTTTCATGATATGTAAATATCCAATGTAATTTGGCAGCTAGAGTGGATTTTAATAAATCCCAGTTTTTTGAAACCTAGATAACTGTAATGTGTATCTACTACAAGATTCCTAATAGCCAGTACAAGTAGCTTAGAAAGAAGACAGTAAATAAGCCCTGTAATTGGAAGTGCCATGTGTTCTGCTGGAATAAAATGTGATTTTACCAATTACTTCAGAATTATTGGACAGAATTCACTCCACAGGCCAGATAACATCTTTGCAGAACAAGTGCAGTAGTAGATAAGTGACAGTAGAAGATGATGCCAAATGGTACTGAGACAAGTTTCAGGACTGAGCCAAATTCGGCTGTGTGCAATGGCTCTGATTCTTAATAGTCAGTACAACTACACACACAAGCAAAGGTTAGACACTGATGCAGTTTTTTTTCAGAGCTAGGAAAAATATGATGCATTAAAGGAAGGACATTATTTGCATAAAACAAATTACTAAAAATAGCTACAATAGGGGCAGCTTTGCATAACTGAGCATAACTCTTTTGATTCAAGTAAATAGGCATATTTTAAGCTGGTTCTCTTTTTGTTTTAAATTAAGATAATAGAGGCTCTTTTATTATTTGGTTTTGTTCTATATTTCATCCCCATTGTTTTCAAGTTGTATTGGAAATACATCAACTTACATGTCAGAATCTAACATGAACTTCAGAGATTTATTTTCTTACTCCTGGGCTTACAATCTTTATTTTATTTCTCACTGGCTCTCTCCTAATCACAGCTTGAAATGGAGTAAAATTGAATAGAACTTCTTGTGACAATCTGCTAAAAACACAGAAGAACAATGCACTGGAGATGTTGGAGTTCATTTCTGATACCATAAATTATGTCTAAAGTGGCTTCTGAAAATAACACTAACTGATTTAAAACAATTGTTCAGAATTATATTAATGGACATAAATTACCACCAAACCCTCTTGATGAATGCTATTGATGATGTAAAATGATATTACATTGGAAGGAACATAGAGCTGGGGGATGTAGCATGAACTGCCAGAGTTCATTTTGCTAAGATGCTGGTAAAGTTTGCCTTGTAAAATTTTAGACACTAACATAGAACTTTAAGTTAGAAAACAATTGTCTCTAGGATTCTTTCAGACAGTAGCAAATTTCTGTTCTGAATTATTTTCCAGAGGACTCAGAGCCGTTTTGCTACTCTGCACAGGCAGGGCACAGTCCAGTCCCCTCACAGTTAAAACCAGGGAGACGAAGCTCAAGACTTCCAGCCTTTAGGTTCCAGACACTGTCCCACACCTAAAACTGAGCTAGACAATCCACCCACTGTTTTCACATAATTTCTGATTCCTGTTCAGATTCAGTAACCTCACAGGCAACCTGACTTAATCCCCAGTTTTACACCTTTCATTATACATGTTTTGGCACTTGGCAGACACATGAAATGTATGCAGGCCTTTTCAGCTAAAAAAAAGCTTGCAAACTATATAGTATGCAGTATTTAATGCGCAGGATAGTTTTTCCCTTCATTTTTTGAACAATTATTCTTTAAATGAAAAATATTTTCTTTCCTCTCCAGATCATCTTCTCTTCTTACTGCTACTACTACTATCATTACTACTATCATTACTACTATCATTACTACTATTATTACTACTACTACTATTTTAACTATTATTATTATTATTATTACTTAAGAAATCTAAATTGTTGTGTTTCTGAAAGCTTCTAGCTCTTTAATAGAGGTGTGGTAGGTGACTGATGGTAGAATAGCTGTACTACCATTCCTTCCTTCCTCATAGAGGTATAGGGACCAAAAATTGCCAAAAGTAAGGGAAATATGATTTATTTTCAAATTACTAGATAGTTTTCTAATTTTAATCCAAAGACAATAATACATTTTTCAAAAACGCTAAAGCTTCAATACCTTTTCCAGGTGTTATTGTTACAGAGTGGTTATATAAACTAAAAGACCTTGATATCTAATGTGGCTGCTTAAGTGCTCACTGCCAAACTTGACAGACTAAATTAAGATGCAGTAATTTTCAGGCTCTCTTATTTCTGCCACAGGGCTTGCCTCAGTGCAACAAATTCTTGCCAAACATAACTAACTGCAGCTACAACTCTTATCTAACCTCTTATGAGGTGAAAGTATAGTTCATTTCATCTGTGGTACTTGGCATTTCTGAAAATCCCCTGCTCAATAAGTGTGAAAGAGGACATTCCTCCACCCAAAGCTTAATGCACAACGACTGTATTGGGAGGTTACAGCAGCTTTTTTTTTTTTTTTTTCTTCCCTCTTGTCTGGGGAAGCTTGATTTAGCATCAACCTTTAGGTAGAAACAAAATCTCAGGTATAAAAGTGTGACCACTCTCCTGAAGGTCTAAGGTTGCAAAAGCCTCCTTTGTAGAGCTTTCTCCTAAATAAGCAACAGGAATTTTAAATAAGAAATTTTTCTTGCCTTCATAGAATATAAATTAGAGTTTTCAACATTTTAAATAGAACAAAAAAAATTTAAAAAATATCCATGCCTGATTCCACACAACTCACTGGCTTCCCAGGTCACAGAAATCTGTGCAGTTCTTTCTGGTCCTGAGGGAGTTCCTCCTCCCTCAGCTCTGTCCAGTCTGCTCCCCACTTCCCATCATGGCAGTAGGATCTCCTCTTGGTCTTCACTTATCCAGGCTGGACAAGCCCAGTTTGTATTGCCTCTCCATCATGATCTAAGGAGTTGCATTCATTCTGGATAAAAATAAAAAAAATTGCTAAGGAGATCAAGAGAGAGTCTGAAAACATTTTTTTTTATTAAATGGGTTTCTTGCTCTTAGAAACCCATTTAATAAACAATTCTATAAGAAAGCTACTGATGCACAAGAGGGCAGTATGTCACAGGGAAATCTAGCATTGGAGTTACAGAGTACACTGCTGCTGTTTCTGGCATAAAATTATTTGGGGCTGATATATCAGCTCAGTTATTTTAAATCCAGTCATTGAGCCAATTTAATGAGCCCAAAGAACTAAGCAAATTAACCATGTTTCCCTACAATTTTTCCAGAATTTACATCTTTATTGACTATATAGGCTTTTAAAATACCATTTCATACAAATGCATATAGGGAATTCTGCCAGGAGTGACAGTATTACAGTGCTGCTGCAAGCTGCAGCCAAAGTGTGATAATGGCAACGACTGCTTCAGCAGCAAGTGCTGGCTCTGATGATTCAAGGTCACCTCTCAGCAAGAGCAGATGAACTTCCAAAAACTGGTGTTTCACCACCTTCAGGAATCTGGAATTGAGTTTTTCCTCCTATGTAACTTCAGGAGATTTAGTCAATTTGTGATGAATATTCAGGTAGAGTATTTTAACTTACCTGGACATGAAATAAATTTTCATTGTGCCTGGGATTCAATATGACAAATTAATTTAGGTCTTACTGCATTTTTTAGCCTCTTCAGACACCGAACTATGTAATTATCACCATCTTGTCTATTCAGTATTCTGTTTTACATTTTGAGAACATCTCTGTGGTGTAGCAGGGACATTATTAATATGTCTGTTTTTGTAGTATATAAAAGCTGGGACGTTCACAAATGTGTTTATGCTGCAGGTCTGGAGAGCAATGTTTGAACGCTGACAAAATTCATTATCTTAAAGACCACTGTAAACTTTTTAGCCATAGAACAAACCATCCAAGTACATCAAAATTCCTCATCATACCAGAAAGTCTCTTTTACTGAGGCCGGTGACTGGGATATTACAAGTCAACATACAGGTGCTCTAAAATCACAGTGAAAGGAAGCCTGTGAAGTATCTTCTCAAAATGTCTGGCTCACACCAATACTGTTATTCAAAAGTGATAAGAGCAAAATGAACAAATTGCCAGTGCCCTACATTAGAAAACCTTTAAAGGAACCAGTATTGTGGAAGTATAAAACACAGACATGCTGGGGGGGAAAATACAAAAAATTAGCTTATGAAATGTCACTAATTTGCTTTTAAAGTATCTTTCCCAGAATTCACTGCATGTGGAATCCTGACAAATATAATAATGCTCTTACTGTTGTGCAACTATTCATTATTTTGTACTCTTCAGTTTGAATGTTCTCTTAGCAAAAGAATATTGTGCTCAGACTCTCAACAGAGAGAAGGGCAATGAGGAGGGGGAAGGAAAAACAAAGTTTAAATTTCTTCTGCTGTGTCTTAGGTGTTTGGGTCTCTAATATCTTTTTCAAAAACAGACTGTAGGCAGTGAAGCCACAAGACATCCTCAGCAACCTTGGTGCACTAGTGGAAATTTGAAAATATGTTTGGAAACTTATTTGAAGATAAGTCCTTCAGCAAGAACAATCACTGAAATTGCAATCTTCTCTTCCATGCAATCCTTTCCAGAGGATAAATTCTCCCCACTGATAAAGTAATTTGGCAGATGCAATCACTCAAGTGAATATTGTTCATTTGATAGCAAGTAGCTTACAAAATAGAAAGAATAAACCATCCAGCAAATAGATATGCTTAAAATGAGAACTATCTTGCACTCTTAGGTACCATGAAGCTGAAAAACTATTCTCTTAAGTTTCCTACTTTAAATTCCCTGAGGCTGGGAAAATTCAAAACTGGGCTGACAAACCATTTAAACTATATGAAAGGAATCAGTCCCTGAATTCTTAGAAATATAAATCATCCTGTTCATTTGAAAATATTTTCAAACTTGGTACTGTGAATTATTTTTTTATGGATATTCCTTTTCCCAATAAGTAATTAGAACCCTTACGCTAATCACATTATTCTTATCTACCATACAGTACAAAACTGTTTTCATATCACTTCCAGTACAAAAACCTCTTGGTAGTCTCCACTTAGGATAGTCTGAGTTAGTTGAATTATTTCAGTGCTTCATTTCTTTGTCTTCAAAGAAACCACTTTGAATTCAGTCATCGATTTATTTCTGGTGTGTGAGACTGTAAATGTTTCTAACAAATCTGAAAACATGATCACTGCTAAGTTTTCAAGATCTATCTTCAAGCTGAAAGTCCAATCAAGAGCCACATCTAAGCTTTTCTTTCATTTCAGTAATTTGTGTTAAACCTGGATGCAAATTTATCAGCATTTATTTTAGCTCCACTTTCTCCAATTTTGTAATAGAGACAGAAATATGATATCCTATCCTGTGCTTATTGTGCAAAAATATCCAATACAAAATGTAGTCTTTCATGTATTTGTAGTAAAACTTTGATATAGCTGTAAATATAAGTGTAAATGTCTGTCAGTTAGGTGGCATGAAAATAAAAGCTGAACACATATTTCTAAAGTTTCTTATTCTTGCCAGTGGAATTTTCTTCTTTTTGCACACATACATTATAGATACCTATTATTAGAAAACTAAAACATCTCACTTCTAATCTTTAAAAAAAGGCATTGAAATATCTATTATTTTTATTGGGTTAGTATTATTAGAAAATACACATTTTAAAAGGTTTTTTTTTTAATTGTAAAAATATTTTGACATATTCCCTATTTCTTTCCCCAAGTGGAGAAGTTCCTGGCAAACATGACTAAAGTTAGGGATGGGGCAGTACTGATAGGAAGGTTCCGGAAAGTTCACTAACCCTCAGCCTACATCTATTTGCAAAGAAATACAATGTTGTTGGCTGTTTGCACTGTAAGGTTGCCAGGGTCTGCATATGCAGAATTGACAAACAGAAAATATCTCAACCACGAGCAGTTCACAAACACAGGCTTTAACAAAAAGCTTCTCCAGTCTGTGGAACCACCTCGACAATAATTTCCTTGATAACCAGCAGTCCATGAAAACAGCAAGATCCATGGATTTCTCAGTAAAGTTGTCACAGAGCAATGGAAATCTCTCTGCTCTGGACACCATTCTCCTGTAAAAAACTATGTGGGACTTTTTTTTGCAGCTTCTCATACAACCTCATTGATGCAAAATTTACACTCTTGGAAGAGCAACCTTCCCTTTGCAATTGGTGGAGTTGGTAGGGATGACTCTTCTGACATAATTTTTCTGTTTTTTTAAATTATTTTTATTTTTAAAGTGGTTTTTGTAATTTCCTTATGTTTCCCTGTCAATTATATTTCTGTCCCATTGCTCATTTTCTTTCTATTTGATATTTTGTGACTATACTTATTTAATGCAGGGTTACAGAGAACTGAGCAACTCCTATAGTTTCTCCCACAACCTTTTGTATTTATTCAGTTCACAGCTCTGTGGGTGAAACTGAAAAACAAGTTTAGAGTGAGACTAAAGACAATCAACCGTGACAAAAAAAGAAAAAACAGGTGTTTTATTGAAGATTATTATGTTATAACCACCATATAAAAGACTAGTGCAGTTTATAAGCATTAGTACTCATTTCCACAAATATCTGTTATTGTGTTTTATATAGATCAATGAGTTACCAAGAAAGATTTTGCAATGTGTCAATTTGCAAAGCATTCCTTCCAGCTCTTAGTGCATATTCTGGTATCCACATTGCCCTGCACAGGGGAGGGGAAAAATTTCCTTTCTGACTTTGTCTCCTAACCATGTCAGTAGCATAGGATGTGCTTCGGTTAAAAAGGCATTTTGGTGATGCATATAGAATGTCCATGTAAACCTGAGTCCTACAGTTAGAAAGGTCCAATAAATTATCTGGTGATTACTGCTGTCCACACACCCTTCTCCTGAGACCAGGAAAACTCTCCAGTGTGGAAACCTGATGGGATTTATTAGGTGAGATGCCCAGACACTGGAATGGGACTGAACAAAAGCCACACACCTTTATTCATGATCATATGTCCATAATCAGGTACAATTCCTGTGCTAATGTATGAGCACAGACAAATACTTTGTCATTGGAACACATTACAGAGCACAATAATTTGTTCTTAAAAAAAAAACAACAAAAAAATCAGGTGAATGAAAGATGATGAAATGGATGGAAATTGCTTGTCCTATGATTTCGTCTGGAAATGTATTGAATGAAGAAAAAAATGTGCCTAAGGAAGAAGACCATAATTCATGTATGTTTGGTTTACCTTTTTATTACATATATATTTTATATATACATATTTTAATTTAATTGTATTATTTTTATGTTTTAAAATATACAGTAATGTGCTTTCAGAATAAAATTTAAATCTTCTGAATGTTCTGTTGTAAAAAACAAAAGGAAAAACTGGGCAGAGGATGGCTCTTGAATTTCAAAAAGAGCTCATGAATTTGCAAATGTGCCTGCTTAGTGCAGATAGCAGGAACACCTCCTCAGACATCAGGCTCTATAATGCACTTTGACATGGTTACTTTGAGAGGTAGTAAATGAACTGCAGTCCTTGTACCCTATGTTTAATCAAAAGTGAACAGTCAAAATTGTGCCAGGCTTAATTCACAACAAAAAAAGCATGGAGGAAATTAATGCGAGGGTATCAAGTCTCTAAAAGGATGCCATGAACCTTTCTGGGACAGCAGCCTTTGCATAGCAAATCATCCAGAGGCTGGAAACCAATTTAAGGAAATAGAAAGCATCTATCGTTTGCACCAGTTGTGCTGTGGTGTGGTGACACAAGAAAATTTTCAATCTGAACAGCTATTAGCAGGATGTCAAAACAGGCTTTATTTCAGAATCTTCAGGGCTTATGACTGTATTTTATAATAAAAAGTACAGTTAGAAGTTGACTCGTTCTCCATACAGAAAAAAGATTAATAGCCTTATTCAGGTAGCCTTTTGCTCTACTTATATTTGGACTAAGTATTAAAATACAGAGCTTCTGAACTATATAGCTCCAAAACAGAATAGAGAAATCTCAGATGTGTCTCCATCAGCTTCAGTGAGAGGAAATATCTGCCTATCTTTTTATAATATTAGAATTTTAAGGTCACCACTTTTTTTTTTGAACTTTATTGTTTTAAAAAACATATTTCTTTTAAAAATAGGTTATCCAGACTGCAAACTAAGAAATTCAATGTTTTCAGAATAGCAAAACCAATATATATTGAAGTAAATTAAAAAGAATTAGAAAATTTCTGATTATTCTTTATTTAACTGGCCACTGTGAGAACTTCTAAAAGCAAAATTAAAATTATAAATAACATTTTTAATAATTATTGTCACAGACCTTATTGTCACAGACTTTATTGTCACAGACCCAGTCTTAGTCTTAGATGTTTATCCTAACAGATAACACAGTAACAGTATAGAATAATATAGATGTTAGTCTGTATACAGGAGGCTTTGTTAGTTCCTGCAACCTGATCCATGTGAACATCATGAGAGTTGCACATGCATGCAAGTGTTTTTCAGAATTCAGCTCTGCTCTTCAGGTCTGACAACACCAATTTACTTACAACATCTAATAGAAGTCTATTATTTTGGAAAAAAACCCCACCCTGTCATTAATTATTGAAATAATGTCACTCGTTTCAAAATATTTGATACATCTCTAGAAATTCCAGTTGCTAGAGACCTGTGATTATGAGATGCTTTTGTCCTTGTTTGAGAAACATCTTTTACAACATCCATGGTTGAAGGAAAGCTCATATACGTGACTTCATTGTATGCTGGCAGCTGAGCACTAGTCTGAATAAATAATCATAGAAAGGTTTGGGTTGAAAGGGCCCTTAAAGGCCGTTCAGTTCCAGCCCCTTTGTCTTGGGCAGTGACAACTCTCACTAGACAGGTTTCTCAAAGTGCCATCCAGCCTGATCTTGAACACTTCCAGGGATGAGGAGTCAGCAATCTCCCTGGGCAATGTATGCCAGTGCTTCACTACCCTTATAAAAAAGAATTTCTTCCTAATCCCCAATCTAAACCTACCCTGCTTCATTTTGAGGCCAGCTCCCCTTGTCCTGTCACTATATGCCCCTGGGAAAGTCTCTCTCCAGTCTTCTTGTAGCCCCCTTTAGGTGCTGGAAGGCTGCTATAAGGTCTCCCCAGAACCTTCTCTTCTCCAGGTTGTACAACCCCAGCTCTCTCAGCCTGTCTTCATAGGAAGAGGTGCTCCAGCCTTGTGATCAACTTGGTGGCTCTTCTCTGGACTTGTTCCAATAGGTCAAAGTCTTGTGTTGGAGGCTCCAGAGCTGAAAGCAGCACTCCAGGTAGGATTTCATGAGAGTGGAGTAAAGGGGCAGAATCCCCTCCCTCAAACTCCTGGCCATGCTGCTTTAAATGCAGCACAGGATGCTGTTGGCTTTCGGGGTTGTGAGAGCACATTGCCAAATCTTCTTTTCATCCAAAACTAGCCTCCCCCCAAAAAAAAAAGAATCAATGAAATTACTTTTTTTGCTACTAAAATTTCCAGAAACCACATATTACTGCAAGAAGCTTTTCTTTGCAGATCTGTGGTATTTTATGCTTTTAATAATGCACATTTACTATTTGGCACTTAGTTGCATGTAAGGAAGCAACAAAGCAGCAATTTTTGGGTTTATTTTTAATGTAAAGTTCAGGCTGTCAGTCTGTACTTTGTATGTGATCCATCATCCAAACACTATTCTGAACAGTGAATGATGAGTTTGGCTACAATTTCTCTGTAGTGTTTATCCCTGAATATAGTCCAAGTCCTTCCCAAATAGTATTGATTTTCAGAGTACTTATTAGGGTGTGAAACATTATTTCCCACTTTATTGGTAAACTAAAAGAACCCCTTACATTATTACTTTTAGGTTCATGAACTGGAAAATTTATGGGACCTCAGAAAAACAATTTCTAACATATACTGCGGTTGAAGCACAGCTGTATCACTGTATACTTGGAAAAGTGCACCTTGAGGCATTAGAAAGAAATGCATTGGATGAAGTAGGGGCAGAATAGCATTCACATCAGATGAAATATAACAGGGACAGAAACCCATTCCCCAAGGAAATCATTACCTGCTTGAGCCCTGCAGTCATCTTTACTCATTCTTCAGCCACTGTATCTAAAAGGGCAAAAAGATGGATGAAAATTCCACAGGTTACATCTGAAATAGCATCATGCCTGGAAGTAAACCAGAGATCTGTGGAGAAAAGTTGGTGACGTGACTGCAAATACCGAATCATAAACCAAAGAAATTTAGTTACAAGTTGATAATACGTAAACAGACTGGCTCTGTGTAACTATCAAAAGCCTGGTCTTGCAAATTTAGTGTCTCTGTACACATATAGATATGCACATATACATATTATCTGCATATTATATAAAAATTCGTATACTCACAAAAGCATCTTAAAAATAAAGACTTAAAGGTATTTAAAAAACTACCATTAGTTTACTGTTATAAGACTCATTTCTTTAAACATCAGTGATAAAGAATATCACATCCAATTAAAATTGCAATGAGAATTTGATCAGAGAGAATGTGACTATACATTATGATCAAGCCTGTTAAAGATGAGAGTCTTGTTTTTACAAAATGCATAATGTGATCGCAAAAAACCAAAAGTGGTCAGAATCTAGCTTGAATCTCCTGCCTAAATGCTCCCTTCACCATTCCTATCCAAGATTATGGTGAAATTATTTAAGTAATCGAATGAGAAAAGCCTAAAGGAACTGAGAAAGCAAGCAAGAAAATATGTCATATTTTTTTATACCTAACATTTGACCTATATCTTAAAGGGATGTATTCTTTCCACTTCTGTCAGAATTGGCTTCCTGGTCTATACTACATCTGTTGCAATTTTATATAAGAAAGTGTAGAGTTCTCTTCTGCTTCTGCATAGTCAGCTAGGAGGACAAAGCTGTTAATCAGGATATCTTAAGCCAAATTCTCCTGTCATATACATGGGTGCAAACACATCACTCACCGAAGATAACATGGAAGTCGTTTTAATCATGAACAAAGTTAATTAAAATGTGTGGGCTTAGTCCTATAAATCCAAAGGTGATTTATACCTTCGGATCTGAATTACCACCTTCTCCAAAAAGCAGGATCTGCTTTATGAAAACAGCAGGTTACCAATGACAAGTAAAAATCCAGAATCCCTGAACTCAGTAATTATTATGTGACAAAATCACCCACTATCAACCACAGAGCTGTATCAGGTAGAAATGTAACCCCTTAAGCATATGTCTGAAAATAGCTTTAAAGTATTATCCTGTTAAATTCAAACACCCTTGGTAGAAAGGACTTTTTTTACTCTTTTTTTCTTTGATACATTCTAACAGAAAGAGGGAAAATAGATTTCAGCAAAAGTACCCACTGTTCCAATCACTTGCAAAACAGTAGGAGTCATTTTAATGGATGTGATTTAAAGCACACCTTTGCCAAGCATGACCTTCTGTTAAAAACCAAAAAATATAATGAAGTAATTTTTATGTTAAAATATAGCTAAGAAAAATGCATAAAATAAGAGCATAGAGTTCAAATATTTGAACTTAAAAATAACTCCTTAATGCACTATCAGGCAATTAATCTAGTTTCACTCAGAATGTGAAAAGAAACCAATCACAGTCACTAATTCACTCATTTCTGAACACTCTTGTTTTTGAAGAATAAAGCTAATAGCAACTGAATGTAATCTTTTGGCATTCACTAACTCCCCTTACTTCCATTCACAGGAGTTAAAGATATGGTACATTGGATAACAGGTCAGAACCACATTTCATTGCAGGGTTAATCTGTTTTAAACAGATATAACTAGAGGTATATATTTGACCATCAGCTAGTTCTAAAACTTGATATTAAACAATGTAGGTAATCAATGCACGAGATGTAGATAGGTGGCTGTAGGATTTAGTGAAAATAATCAACAAACAAATACTCATTAAAAATTATATTTGTGATTTAAGACATCTGAAGCATATTTAAAAAATGAAGAAATAATGCTAGTATTGTTTGGAATTTTGTCTATTTTCTTTAATTTTGAATTAACAAAATTTATATTTTTGTCCATTTACTTTAAAAAGTGACTACGGCTCATTATACAGTATCAGATGTTCAGAAGGATGTTGGTTTCTTTGGCTAAGGAGCCGATAAGAAGCAACAGCTATGGAAGCTTTTCCTGCTTGCCATGTACCTTAGCTTCTGAAGGCCTGTCAATGTTAACAGGATCTTCACCTTATCTGTTAGCTGAGATAATATCCCATATTTAAAGGACAAACATAGCTGGGAGTGGGACATCCTGAGATGTTCCTTACCATCACTGGCTTTTGAAAAAATTAACATCAGAAAAGCTTGTAGATCAAAATCTTTAACTCACTATTTTTGATCCACTAGGCAACATCAGACACTGACATACACAAATCACATGTGAAACATCAAATTCAAACATGAGTTCTAAAACCGTGTAATGTATTCAGCTGCATATAGGGTAAGGTAGAGGTATTTAATGTAAGTGTATAAGCTTTACCATTATAGCTTTCTTCTCCTCGTGATGTTTGGAGATACAATCCAAAACACTAAATGTAGTGTACAAATAGTGAAAATGTAGTGTAAATGTAGTGTATATGTAGTGAACAAAAAAGCAGTCTAGCAATTCCTTTAAGAATTTTTACTTTTTTTTTACATTCAGAAAAAAACTTCACAGAAGTTTTCACATTCATGCTCACTATTATGTGTGAACACCACAAGGAAAGAAGAGAAAAATTACATACTAATGCTTCTAGGTATGGAGTCACAGGCATGTTTTTTGTACTGTTACAACTTAGCTGTTCAGTTACACTCAACAAAGATCTTAACAAGTCAATTTTGATTAAAGGCAACTTTGGACTTCAGACCCTGCTTCCAGGTTCAGTGACATAGTCCAAGACCATTCAGAAGCATGACAAGCCAATCATTTTTTTCCCCCTCATCCTTGATCTTCATACTTTTCATTCCTCCTAATTTCCAAGGAGCCTTAGAGAGAGAGATGTATTTCAGAATAACTTCAATAGATTTTTCTACTGTGCCATGTACTGAACTAACACTTTATAGCAGTCCTCAAGGAAAGGTCACTTACAATCTAATTTAATTCATGATGTAATGAGTACATTTGGGGAGCCAGTACAAGGATAATGGTGATGTGAAATCCAGTTTGATTGAGTCTATTTAAGTGAACAGCTAATAGAAAAGAGATCAGAAGTCATGGAACCATTAATGATATGGATGAAAAGGATATTGAGGTTATCTGCCCCAAGAGAAAATAAATCATAGCTCCATCATTTCTGGTTTTCAGAAATGTAATGTAGTAATGCCCATTCAACTGTATTTGCACCATTGAGAAATATTTTCTATTGTCTAACTTAAATCTGCTTTCCTGAATTGCAATACCATTGCTTCTAAAGATATCTATTACGAAACACTTTATTGCTTTTGTTCTTCATGTTGTCTTTTCATATATTTGAAAGTCATAATGTACTCTCTGATTTTCTTTGCTAAAATAAATAACTTGAATACATTCAGACTTTCCCTATTGCTTACCTTTACTGATAATTTTTCTTGCCCTGTGGTTCCAGGCTACTCTTTGCTCATGTCAGACTCTGTGCTCTCTCTTTGTAGAAGAGAGAACAATATTGCACAAGCAATATTGAAAATTTTTACTTTTACATAACAAAAGTAGCAAAAACGTTTGTTGAATTTGTGAACAATAAGTGGTTTGGAGGTTTTTTTTTAGCTTGACAACTAAAGAATTGAAAAAAACCCCCAAACTGTAGGAACTTTACAGTCTGTTTTGTAGTGAAAGAGAAATGATGATGATGAGTGTGCTGGGGATTGAAGGATATCAAAAAGTGTATAAAGCTAAAGAGATGTTAATAAGGATAATAGTATCATCCTTCAGCACTGATAGTTTGAATGTTACATACACTTGGGTGAAAGGAACTGTCCCAGAAAAACTAAATTATTGTTTAGGTAAGATAGCATAAAAAATAACAAGCAAAACAGGTTAAAAATTTGCCAACAGAATTACTTTGAGAAGAAATTGCATCTATTTGAACAAATTTGTTATTTTCTGCAGGAAAAAAAAAATTGGTTCACATGTAAGTAATACCCCAGATAGTTTTATTTCATATTTCTTGTCATGGGGAGACTTTAGCTATGATGTTTTCTAGCCATTTATTCTCCTGCTGGTCATGAGGCACCTTTTCAAAACACAATTTTCGCCTCTGCTTTGTTAAAAACAAAGTTTCATGGAAAGGTCCTTAAAAAATATTTGATGCAGACAACATGGCTGTTTGGATGAGTGTTAGAAAGATGCTATTTTGAAGAATTGATGTGCTTACCAGATCTTGAGGAATATTCCCTGTAAACCCCCAGGTCCTTCCATATGACTACAATAAAACTAAACAGCTTCACCAGCCTTTTGCTTTTTGGGCTAACCAGACAATCTGAGTGCACATAAAGGCTTCTTTGGATAAAGGCAACAGTTATTGCAGCAATATTCCTGCCTCCTCTTGTACATTTACCAAGCTGCTGTGCTTCCAGTTTGCTGGAATAATCTTTCCCAATCTTACAGCACCAGCCAGTAATTGGCATCTAATAATAGACTGAACCACAGAGATTTCTTGCTGCTCAGCCTTGCATTCTCCTCCCCATCCCACCAATGTGTCAGGGCAGAGGAAGTGAGCAAATGGCTGCATGATATTTAGCTGCTAGCTGGGGTTAAACCATAACAGCAATGTATTTCTATATTATTTCCAGGAACTGAATTATTAAAAAATCTAAAATTCAAAGTTTCTAAAATAAGGTTATTTTTTTTGTGAGGGAAAGGGGACATTTTTGGGGTTGTTTTGGTTTGTTGTTTTTTGGGGTGTTTTTGGTTTTTCTTTTTGTCCAGGTATAATTAACACCCTTTTGTGTACCTTTGTTAAGTGTGGCTCTATAGAAACATTCATAAATACCATAAATATATATTTCTAAAGTCAGAGAAAATATCAATGCAAAGACTTAACACAGCAGCTTGGATTGGCTTCTTGGTTGAAGGTCAGAGGTATCATCTCGTTAAACTTCATTCTGCATGTCCTGATCAAACTGTCAGAACTCCTGTATGTGCCCTTCAGTGCTGAACAGAAGCTGAATTTAACAAAGAGCAGGTAATCAATAGCAGTTATGTACTGTAGCACGGTGAGAGGGCACATTATTTGTGAAGGATGTTTAAGGAAAAAAGAGTGAATTATCTCCAACACAGTCTGAGCAGCTATCTCAGTTTAAAGAGCAACTAATAAAACATTGTAGTACAGAAACACATCTGAAATATGAAATTAAATTTTGATGGGAAAAGTCCTTTTTTTTTTTTAATTGGTATTGTATCAACTGTATACTAATACTTCCTATATTATATGTAAAGACTAAGACAATTTATCCTAAAGCATTTAAGGATTTTAGATTTTTTCTCAATTAAAATTAATAAGCAAACAAAACCAAAAACAGGTGAGTGCACTAGTAACACAGCCAAATGCTAAAGACTTATTGTCACATAGATAACTACCTACTGTTTCAGAAATAATTTTCTTAGACAATCTTTAAATTTTTGTGTTTCCTCAGAATGATGAGGTTCAAGTAACCTCATCATTTATCTTCCTGAGATACATATGAAAAACTGGGATACAGGTTAAAAAACTCTGCAGGAAAATAGGAGATTTTTATGTGAAAAATGAATCACATTATAGTAATATTAAAAATTAGACAAATTAGAAATATTATGTATTGGAGTATGGTTTTGATGTTGTGCGTGCATATGTACTGGAAATTCTGCAAACTAATTCTGTGCATTTGTAAATTGTTTTCCTTTCCATGAAAAGCCATGAAGAAGTACTAGCTAGGTGTGAATGAGACTTGTAAAAGTTTGCAGTCAATTCCAAACTCCAGGGCAGTGCTTGAGAAACATTTACATAAAAACTGACATAATTTTGATTGAAAAAAGTGAATAGACAACCAAGGAGATAGGACTAAAACCCTATCCAAACAAAAAAACACTGAACATTCAAAGCGAGGCTCCCTCATGCCAGTGTTGTTGCAGCATTGTTCTGTTTGCAGATCAATAAAGATGTAATTTATTGGAAATTGAAACTCACTGTTGTGCCTGCAGACACTAATAATCATGGCAAGTTGGTACAGTGCATGCATTTCCATGTCTAACTCTACTTTGACCCAAAGCTATGTTGACGAAAACATTTAATTCTTAATTCCTCTGATTTTAAGTTGACATTGGAATTCTAATTTTAACAACCATTGCAGTTAAGAAAGTAGATTTCTTTGTGTCTCTTCCTCAGATGCTCCAGAAAGCCTGGCAAGCCCCTTTTTATCTCTTACAACAATTACAATTTGGAAACCCCTCACTTTTCAAAACTTAATCCTAGACCAGAAAGACCTACTTTTCTTTTTTTTTTTTCTTTTATTCTTTTTTTTTTTTTTTTTTTAATTTTATTCTTTTGTGCATTCCTTGCCTGTGCTTCACAAACCATTCTATGGTGATCTCAGAAGTAATCTATTTCTAGGGTTCTACTTCCTGTAACTCACACTTTTGAGACATAAACAATATTAACTTTTCAACCTTTTCAAAGAAGTTCTAAGTAACACAATTTACGATATTGGGCAGAGGAGTTTCAATCTCTCTGCTTTGTCAACACTGAAGAAAAATGTGCTGTGCCACTTATCTCCTTTGCTCTTTTCCTTGGGCATCTCAAAAGGGCTTCAAAACACACGGCTCAGGGCCATCCTGTGTGGCCAGGTTCTGTTCCTTAAAAGGGAAATAAAGGGAAAGCAAAAGAGGAGAAGGACTGTTTGTTACCTAACTCCAGGATTGTATCCAAGATAAAGCTCCACTCCAAAAACTGAAATCTCCAGAGAAGCCCAAGGGCATCCTTGACCACAAGTCAATTTTAACTATGAGGCTAAGAACACCTATAGCAATAATAAATTTTACTATGGAATCTGCACTGTATTTGTAGTTTGCAACATTTAAGAGGTCAAACTAATACATTGAAAGTTATTTTCTTTATCATTGAATGAACTTGCAACACTACATAAAAGACCATCACAAAATTCCATGTACTTCAACAAAATAGTCCTTCAAGGCACACAGAGTGATAAATGCACCACATTTATGTCTTAATTACTAAGACATACAGAGAAGATTGACAAAATATGCTTAATACACAGAGAAGAGCAGCAGCAAAACCGACCAATTAAGCACACATTGCAACAAATAAAAAAATTCCAAGAATTTCTATCTAAATTACTGTGACTGCATAAAACAACACAGTATATTTGCACATCTTCTTTGTTTTAGACATATCATATGAAATGTTTGAGAGTTTTCCTGGACAGCATGCTGTTTTCTGTACATCCTACTCAGAAGTGCCTTAATGCTGCAACTCATAAAAATCTCAGAGCTGCAGGTGAGGCACAAAAATTGCCTAGGGAGTTTATGACTGTACAAACAACCCTTACCTATCACTGCCTCCTAGAAAGTCCTTGCCCTGTGCTCTCTAGGGATTCCAGCCAACCCTTCCTTTCAATTAAAAAAAAATAAAAGACCTTATTAGTACCATTCCCAAAGCATTTCCATCATTGTTTTACATTGATTTAGCAAGAAAAATCCTGAAGCTATTTTATTTGGAGAGATTTCTAGGTTCCCCTGACACAAATAGCTGCATTTGCAGTCTGACTTGGGGAATCACTGACTGTCTGGCAAAATGCTACTCTGTTGATTTACAATCCTTGGAAAGTCAAAGGCATGACAGACTTTAATACAAGTTCTAGTAAGAGAGGAATTAATATTTACCAACATAAAGAATTTGATTAGAACTTGACAGCATTATATTTGTTTGACATGTCATTGCAGTTCATAGCATAAGCTCTCAGTCACTAAATCCATGATGATGTATTTCAGATAGAAACTATGCTGTGTAAGAACAAAACTGAGACCCAGACTTTATGTTATTTTAGTAGTAATATTAAAAAAATAGATCTCAGAACTGAAAAATTCCAGATGTGAAGACAGAAGATATAGAAGATTTCCTTTAACCCAAATACAGGACAAGGAATCTTATCAGAGCTGGTAAAATAGTAAGCTGTCAACACTGTAAAAATCTTTCATGTGGAAGGGATGACCAAGTTAACATCATCTCGTATTTTCTGACCATTTAGAAGGAAAATTAGGAGATCTCTTTGCTTTTCATTTAGGTTAAACTAAGCTCTATTACATTAGCATTTGATTAGGAATGGAAAAGTGCTTACTGCTTTGGGCATTACACTTAAAAATGGTTGAGTTAAAGCCATTAAGAGCATACCTTAAAATGATATGCTGGTAATCAGAGACAGCTAAACTGGTGTTAAAAACAAAGTCTCCCTACTTTTCTGTTCATAACTTCTCTTAAATTCTATAAGATCACGCATTCTACATGAATGCATTGATCATTCCTTTCATGACAGCCATAAATGACATACTTTTCACATCCTGAAACGCTGAGTTCTGCTGCTCATTTAGGTTCAAGGTGGCCCAGTCTTTTCTCATTTCTTTAGCATGACTGGTGTTTCTATGCCTTCAGTGTTCATCACAGGACTCCTCTATGGGTCACACCCATGGGTAGTGGCAAATCTTGTTTTTAGGAATACTCTCATCCTATTTATACCACATTGTTATTTTGTAATATACCCTTCAACTGAGAATCACAATGCACAATTTCTAAATTCCAAATGAAGGGACAGAAAATGCTGCAAAACATGTTTTCATTTCATTCTGAGATGAGAAAGGCTACCTGAAATACTTTTTGCAGTATGAATGCCCACAGAAAATACCATTGTAGAATATGACTGTTTCTATTGTTTTATTAGGATGTATCTTCCTTTCCTTGAATTACTTTTCCCATGCCTTTAGGAGGGAGGGTTTATGTGTTTGAAAAGAGCAGTTTAACGGAAGCTGACACTAAGCACTGTGTGTCTCTGACACAGAGATCCTTTTGTCTCTAGACTAAGTCAGAGAGTGTCAGAGAACTGTTTGAGCACCAGGCAACAGACATTTTCCCCTCACAGTTGCTGAAGCCTGTGACAAGAGGCATACATACACAGCATTCCCCAAAATACCTTAAACTGGGTTCTTTCATTGGTGCAAAGGCATTCAGCCTGAAAGGTGACTGCTTGCTCTTGCAGTGCAAAATCCAAGCAGAGCCGCAATGAGATTTTATTGCTGCTTTTTCTCAGCTTTCCTTTTGTGCCTTTCTCCAGATATGTTTTGCAACAACAGATTGATCTTTGCAAACAGCCTATACTGCATGCCAGGAAAGATACTTTGCTAGAGCAGGAAGAAAAAAATGTCTGTGAGTGTGTTGCCTTTGGCTGGGGTAGTGTTGATTTCCCTGACAATGGTTCATATATGGCTGTGTTTTGGATTTGTGCTAAACACAGGGTTGATAATATTGAGGGGTTTTTTTATTGCTGAGCAGGGCTTAGACAGAGCCAAGGCCTTTTCTGCTTCTTGTACTGCCAGGCTGGTGAGGAAACTGGGGGTGCGTGGCAGGCTGGGAAGAGACACAGCTGGGACAGGTGACCCCAAGTGACCAAAGGGATATTCCAGACCATGTGGCCTGGCCACATTCGGCACATAAAGCCAAGGAAAGGAGGAGGAGGCAGTGACATTTGGAGTAAAGGTGCATTAATTCCTTGTTTTGCTTTGCTTGGGTCCATGGTTATTGCTTCATCTGTTAAACTGACTCTATCTCAACCCAAAGTTTTCCAACTTTTATTCTTCAGATTCTCTCCCAATCTCACTGGAGGAGGATTGAGTGGCTGCATTGCTTGGTTGGTAAGAGGGGTAAGCAAGATAGAGAGAAGTGTACTTTTGTATCTTATTTTTTAACAAATCAAGAAACTAGAAGTATTTCCATTACAATCCTGAAATTTTCTATTACTGGAGAAACCGGGGTTTATACTCTCAGATCTCAATTCTACTCCGGTCCATTAATTTATTGTAAATTACTTACTTACAGGGCTTATTTTATACCTGTATGAAAGAAATTTGGTACTTCTCTTTGAATTCTGGTAGGGTGAAACCTCCTACCTTTAAGATAAATACCTAGAATGATTTTTTACAGCTTCATCACAGACTTTGGAGAAAAAACCTTTAGCAAGAATAAGGAAGAAACACTTCAGATGGTGATCTAGCACTCTGAATTTGACTGCAAAATCTTATCCTAAATCTCTTCAGACATGCTGAGACCCCTTCACTACAAATTTGCCCTTTTGATGTGAAGTATCAAAAAAATCCTGATAGTTCAGCTGTGGAGCCACTCCTTACCATGAGATACTTTCCACTGAGCAATATGACAAAAACACATCACTGAATATTGAAGACTGTACAAGGGTGGGAACTAGGAAGGACAGTTGGGGTATTCAAGGAAGCCATAAATAACCTTGCACATGCCCTGTGCTAGAGAGAGGAACAGATCCTATGAAGCCTAACCAGTCAATGAATATAAACATAAAACCTTCCCAGCTCCCTTTCCTCTTTCAGTGCCATTGCAGAGATTGCCATCTAGAATAAACTTGAAAATAAAAAATAAGATTTTAATCTAACATCTTCTAAGTTGAGGTGATTAGCAAATAGCTAACCATTAATGATGCTTTTGACAAGAATGGATGCCAAAAGTTATGAAACCTTGCCTGGTAGATAAATGGTACCTTTCTCAGCCATCTGTCTTACAGATGATCCTATATATACAGCTATTATTTCACTCAGACGCTGGCAGCTCTGCAATTGTTCATGGTCTCAGAGAAGAATAATACCTGTCATGCTTTTTCATTGCTCTGACTTTTAACAGACCTGTTTTCAGCTTGTCTCAAATGCTGCACAACTGCACATAGCAAAGCACCAGAAAAGAACAGGTAAGATATAAAGACCACGGGCACTCACATTTCTCTCTGTGTAAGCTTCCAACACCTCAGAACTGTCCTGAAGAAATTTTGCTAGAACATGCTGCTAAAATTGCAGATGGTTCTCTACCCATTTGTGAGAAAACACTAAACAGTCTACTGCTTTTGGCTGGTATAATTTTCTTCATAGCCGCAAGAAAGGGGCTTGCTTTAAATCTGTGCTGGAAACAGTGCTGATTTTCAAACAGAGGGATGCTTGAAATACTGCTGAGCAGGACTCGCACACTGTCAAGGCCTTTTCTGCTTCTTGTACCACCCTCAAAGGGGTTGAGGGTAAACAATGAACAGGGAGGGGACACAAGCAGGACACCTGATCCCAGCTGACCAGAGAGATAATCCTATACTGTACAGGTTTGTGCTCAGCATATAAGGCTGGGGGAAGGAGGAAGTAGGAAGCAGGTGGAAGACACACCCTGGGAGTGATGGCAGTGTCTTCCCAAGTAATGGGTACATTTCTCCTCTTGCCTTGGACTCTCTCAGAAGCTACCTAATCACCTCCTCTGACTTGCTTAACCGATGATGCAGAAGTGTCCAACCTGTCCCTCATCTTGCACATCCTCTCCTCAGGTTCAGGCCCTTTTGACTAGCAGCATGAATAGTGCTTACACTTCCTTACTCCTAAAAAGTAATAGTGTGATGCCTTTGAATTGTCTCTTACAATCTTCAAATGAATGCAGCGATCTACTGTTAAGTCTAACAGCCTTCTCTTTTATGTTTCCTTATTCTATGTTTTCTCACAGAAACAAATAAATGTTTCCAAATGTCATTTTTCATAAAACCAGTGAAAATTTAGGAAAGGATCCTTATTAAAATCTCAATACTTCTGACAAGTAAAGGC
This sequence comes from Cettia cetti, assembly GCA_013401135.1. Taxonomy (NCBI): domain Eukaryota; kingdom Metazoa; phylum Chordata; class Aves; order Passeriformes; family Sylviidae; genus Cettia; species Cettia cetti. Next base: position 87,082 of record VZUI01046114.1, read on the forward strand.
ATTTTCTGCAGAAGTTTTAGATACAGGATCATGCCAAAGCAAAGAAAGCTTTCCTATGTCTAATCTTTCTGAAATAGGAAAAAAACCCAACTGGTTTGGCTGCAAACCAGTGTGATGATTATTATTAGTTGCACATGTTGAAGAATTCCTTTTCAATATGGTTATGAAACACTATCAATGTTTTCTTATTTATTTTTTACATTTTCTTTCTCTTCTCTCCAGGAAAAATACTTAACAGAGCTGAAAACTGTTTCCCTCTCTTTAGCATCAACAGAATTTCAACACAATACAGGCTTCAAGTCCTCTGCGTGTTACCACCCTTTTAGCTACCAGGAGCCTCTGAAACTGTTTAAAATATCAATTAGTATTTTGTTAGATACCTATTTTCTACACTTCTAAAGCCGCCTGACTTGCCTAGTAACAAGGTTACTTTTCTACCCTAGATACTTGGCCTGCATGCTGAAGATCTAACATAATACTATGTCTCCATGTAACAGGCCTTTACACTCGGTTTACTTTTGTTCAGTCACTGTAAAAATAAATAGTGAAATACTTTTTGGGCCTGTAATCTCATGTCAAGCCCTGCCAAAGCCAGCCACCATCACTAAAAAATGTTGGCATGATTCAGACTGCATGAGGTGACAGCAGACAAAAAGACAGTAACAGCTAAAAGAGAAAAAAGTATAAATAAAACAGACATTAAATACCAGTCACGCTTCCAGATGATGCACAAAACAGGTTGTAATGATGTGCTACAAAGTAGAGGTTAGTGCTCTGGAATTATTAGGGAAAGTTACTATTTACATGAATTCATGTCATTACCCCAGTGGTAGCTGACCACTTCCATGGGGGACGAACTTCAAAATAAAAGAAAGACATTTTTAATCTGAGACATTGCAATCCTTTGTGAGTACTGGAAAGCACTCCTGCTCACTACCTGAAGTAGTGTGTTTCTGTATCTCCATAGATGCCACAACTTGTAGCTGAAGAACAATTTTCTCAGTCAAATATTATCCCTTCAGGAACATACTAACATATCTTTTATTTAGCAAACCTAACATGGTGAATCAGCAAACATCCATGCTTGAGCTTCTTCCATTACTCAAAGACGACAAAAAAACCTGTATCATATTTTCCTTAATTTATACACAGCAACAAATAAGGCTGATGATTTATGAAAGTCATAATGTCAAAAAAAAAGTGACATGGTGAAATTGATCTAAAAGAATATTCAAAAATGAACTGAATATTTTGTCTTTCTACCTTATAGGATAAGCATACAATAACAATAGAAAAGAACTGACAAATAGTTATGTTCAGTACAACAAAATGCTGTCCAGAACAAATTAGTATCTGATCCACCAGAGACCTATTTCTTTTACTAAGAGGTTCATACGGTTAGGCATTGGGGATGTATGGCATTCAACATCTATGGATAATGTGAATTCTAGCAAAACTTACCTAGTAACTACAGTAACTGAGCAGCTGACAGTATTTGACAACAAGACATTTTTGAGATTAGGATTACAGGGTCACATTTAAGCCTGAAAAGAGACTTGGCAGCAAAGTCAATTTGTATTGGATATGGTTCTTTTGCAAGTTGAGCTCATTTGAATCTAACAGATTGCTTCTCTGTGTGTAGAAGAATTCTACCTTCATAGTTTTATTCTTAAGGGTAATTAAAATTGCTTGTGTAGATAAAAAATTAACATTAAATTAGATAGCCAAAAGAAGATATTAACACCTTGAGAATAAGCATTTCATAGGAATGGAGAGTAAATTATCCGAATTCTTTTTAAACTACATAGCCTTTAGGTAGGGGGCTAACTTCAACCTCTGGTAATTATTTTCTGGAATCTGCTTAGACAGGAAATGCTTTAACCTAGTTTCCTCTACTTCTCTTTTAATTACATTATTCTAGAGAAAATTTTTATCACTATAGCAGAAAATAATTTTTATTCAGTTTTGCTAGAATTCAACATAATTTTGCTACAGTGAAATACAAATACTTAACTCAAAATAATAGATATTTTGAATTGAGAACTCCAATAATCCAAAGACAGTTTTCATCACAGTAAAGTATTTAATGACAAAAATCAGGGTTTCCAGTAGTGAGTCAAGATAGCAGGTCTCACTTTCCCCCCCACCCCCAGAATGGCACAAAATAAATTTCTACATCTTTGAGAACTTCCAAGGAATTGGTTGTAATAGATATCAGCAAGTACTACAATTTTGGCAAATCATAGCAAAACCTACCTACCTTTAAGATCAGTTTTAAGAGTGCACATTTCTGTTAATATTTCACATAATACACAACTTTTGCTAGACACAAAAGTAGCCTTTTAAGACAGAGTTTGCAGCACAGCAGTCAAGTCTAACAATACATTATTTTTATTCTGTTCAGAACTTTAAAAAGATAAAGAAACTATTAATATTGTTACAATTTACAAATACATTCTTTCATATGAAACATTAACCTGAATCATAGTATACGTTATGTACATGACTATCTAATAATACTAGGTTGTATACACTACAAGCTAAGTTCCAGAAGGAAACTGCAATGCTCTAAGCTTTACCTTTGGATAAACATTTATACACCTTGATTTTTTTCTAAAAACTACCAAACCTTGTAGTTTAATGAACAGCAAGAACAAAGTAAACAGACAAACCACTTTTCCTTCATTCAGAAGACTTAGGTTACTTAAAGTTCCCATAGTAAATAGCTTTTGATGGTTGGATTAAAGTCCTGAGTTATGATAAACAATTGACTTAAGTGGAAGTTATAAAACAACCCAAAATGCTGCAAAACTCATGTGGGATTAAAGCAATGTTTTAGTACAACTGAACTCACAAGAGGTCTGGAACTTAGCAGTGCAATTGTGATCTTGTCCTGTCCAGCTGATATTTATGTAAACACTTGAAAATATATGCCTTTTTATCTAAATTTAGACAACTAATTATTTTCATGTTTATCTGACCTGGGTTTTAGACATTTCTTCTAACTATTTGCAAGCTGAGAGGACTGGCTAGACAGCAGCAGTTAAGAATGTACTTTTCTCCAGAGAGAAAGACTTGTGAGGTTAGCAGCAGAATATAATTTTAAAACAATGGAAAATATGACAAGAAGATAGCTATGTGGTCAGAAATGCACTACCTGACTGATTTATAATCTATCTTTTTTAAAAAAATAGCCTAACATTTTGTATCTAGCAGAAGTTTAATTTCTGTTTTAAGAACAGACACTATTTTTCCTGGTTAACTGCAGAAATACCCAGTCATTACAATAGCATTCACACATTTCTAGGGTAAGCATTACTTACACATAGCTTGACAGAGTGTTGAGAACTTGTGTTGTTAATGAACCTGTGCTGATTTATAATAGAAGTGGCCAAATTCCATTTCAGTAGGTGCTAGATTTGGTAACTGCTGGAGCTGGAGCTAAATAGAGCTAAATGATCATATGGTACTACACAAATGACCCATTCTCTCAACTCCCAGTGTGAAATGAAATAAAAAGCTTCATACAAAGCCATTTAAATTACAGGGAAAAACACATCCAAAACAAAACAGATGTAAAGTCTGAATGCAATCAGCTAACTAGACAGTGTCCTTAGTTCAAATGAGAATACTTTCCTAAAGGCAAGCATCTTTTTACAAAATGGGAATTTCCATGAGATTTTCAGTTATTTCAGCTTGCGGTAAGTAAAATATTCTCAATTACTACAGTAGCTTTTATCTCTCTTACAAGCACTGCTCTGAGGATTTTAGACTGTTGTGTCATTAATAATGCAAAAATCATATTCTACAATGAATACAGTACATTCACATAATGCCAGCTTTTCTCTGGTAAGATGAGAGCAAAAATGAAGAGCAGGCATTTTCGGAAAATGAAGGCTGTACCTTCTGCAAGGACTTCTTTTCTAGCTTACTGGTTTAAAAAAAGAAAAAGCAACATCTTTTTCTCTTTTTTTTTTTCCTTTTCATTCTTGAAACATTTTAGACCATCTTAAAAATGTTAAGAAAACAGCTGTGAAAGAAAAGTAACCTACTTATTTTTGTCAGATAAATACAATGCATAAACTGCATATATTAAATACAGATTAAGTAGTCACCCTTCCAGTGATAACATATTGAAAGCTGCGACTCAAACTAGAAGTTGATTCTAGTGTACCAAGACGGGCTTTTTTGAAAGCCTCTATATTAAAAATCAGACAACTTGCTAACACAAAAGTCATTAAAATCGGACAAATTTCTGAAGTGTAATTTCTCTTACTGTAGAATTTATGAAAAACAGATGTCTTGAAAATAGTGCTCTCATCTTCCCAGGCCTTTGCATTCTCATTTTCATAGGCCTTTAGCCACACAATCACAGGTAAAAAGAAATGTTATTTTATACCAAGACTGCTAAATTGTAGATTGTGTTTGAGGCACAGCTATGTGCGTATAGATGTAAAAATTACTTTTTTCCTTTATTTTAAAACCTCAAGTATACATTCTCCAGGTTTCAGCACACTACTCAAATAATCAGTCTGAAAGTGAAAATAGGAACATGTAAATGCTAATATGAATGAAATTCAGATATGCAATTCTGAATGCTGGTGCACATGCAACGCTTCCTACATTAGCTAGAAGAAACAAATTTTTTTGTTTCCCAGGACAAAGCAGTTTGTCCTCCACTACAGCTACAACCCCAGATGTTTAATTCTAACATTCATTCACATTCTGCTGATGCTACATAAAATGAAGAAAATTATACTCCTTCTTTGGATTTTATTTCCACACACATGTCCACAAGCAGTTCAATCATTTTTTTTTTGTACAGCCATGGAAGAATATTACTATTTCAATCCTGATCAGCTTGTCATTTGGTCCTTTTTCAACGTTTGCTTTCACTCCTGTAACAACTAAAATACAGGTAGAAAGTACCGCAGGACTGTGTAGCAATTATTAAAAAAGAGGAACAAAAGTAAGTCAGAAAAGTAGAAATGCAACACTTTTTCCTGCACAGAAACTGAAAGAATGCATCTCCACTGAACAGGAAGGAAAAAGCACACAGAAGACTGAATCTCCTGTAAAAGTTGCTGATTGTAGCCTTTTCAGCTTCTCTTAAGAAGATTTCAACTTTGGGCTGTATCTCAGCATTTGTGCTTCATGGCAAGCTGAAAAAGAAAGAAAAAAAAATTAAAGAGATATGACCAAGAACAGCAGTTGTATCGACCTAATGTGGCTAGTCCGGATAAGAAGAGTTTTTAAGACAAATTCTCCAAGAGATGCCTGAAATACATTAACCTCTTTGCATACAGATATACAATCATTCCCTTCCCTGGGACACAAAACCTCTCTTTGCTATGCCAAGGAGGCAGGATTTATCTGCCTTCCCAGCTCTGTTTCTCAATGTTCCAATATTTTGCTATCTGTGAGGAAGGTTAGAGCAAGACACCAGAAACAAAGACATACTTAGAAGAATAGTAATTCTGACCCAATGATTTTGATTGTTAACTACAATCAGTAATTCTACACAAGTAATTTAAAACACCTATTCAGGAGCTCTGCCACTACATAATGATGAAAAATAAAGGGCTGATTGCCTTTCCACCTCTGTGATTACCAATTATTTCCATTGCAAGTAATTCAAAAATGGTCTTAACTGAGAATGAGAGGGAGAAGAAAGAGACTAAGCGAGTTAAAACCTGTATAAAATGTGTAGACAAACTGACTTTGAAAACTAAGCAGAGAGCTTAGGGTTAGATTCCATATAATAAAAAATTGCTATCTGTAGATAATAGAATACTAATAAAGCTGAGATGAGTGAATTCTCTGGGAAATTACCTAGAAAACAGAACTGGTAGGGGCAGTTAAAATTCACTCATTTGCTACTGGTGATGACCAATAAATGACTCAAACTAAACTGACATAAACTTTTGATACTCAAGGATATGGTTACAAAAAGCTTTTTAAAGAAATTGATATTTGTAGTGATATACTAGAAATGATTTTCAGCAGGAAAGATCTTAAACCAACACTTTTTGTTCTTTCTTCAAAGAGATTTTTTTTAAAAGTGTCTTTGGCAGGCAACTCTGAGAAGTTTTTATCATACAGAATTTATAACTTTGAGATCCTGTACAGTCACCAACAAATGGAAGGGATTTTTTAGAGGCAAAGAAGGTGTCACAAAGAGGATTTGATACATACCTTAAGTTAAGTTCAAGGTCATTCAACAAACTGACAGCCAAATGTCTGACTTTAACCTACTGAGTCTTACCATGCTGAAATCTCACCTTATGTGCAGTTTCTGCGAACTGCTGAGCACTGTTTTTCAGCTCCTCTGTCTTTTCTTCTGCTCGACCTAACCTTTCACCACGCTCATTCAGGGCCTGACTTGCCTTCTGTACTGCACTTGTCACACTGTCTGCTGCTGAATGGAGTATGCTGTTTCCTGCAACACCAAAAGAAGCCATTAGATCACTCAAGTGTATATATGCTTTGTATTAAATACAATTAATTATATTTATAATGTTCTAGAGCTGCTGTGCTATCGGGACTGGTCTCACTTCATTACAACCTCTCTTGAGGTTGAGAGCAATGAGATTCTCCCTGAGCCACCTTGAGACTAAACCCAGTTCCCTCAGCTGTTCCTCAAAACACAAGTTGTATAGACTTCTCATGACCCTTGTTGCCCTCCACTGGACACACTCCAGTTCTTCAGTGCCCTTTCTGAATTGAGGGGCCCAAAACTGAACTTGAG
>VZUI01046115.1:0-27504 GCA_013401135.1 Cettia cetti
TATATATATATATATATATATATATATACACACACACACACACACACATATATATTTCATTTATTAAAAAACAGGCATTGGAGATAAATGCCCTGGCCACTAAACTATTGATGATGCAGGGATATGGCTCTCAATTTCTAAACTAAGATGAGGATTATCTTTGATGACATATTTCATGCAACTGACATGTTTCTGTGGGAGTACTTCATTAAAATTTTTAATAATATTCTAATGATTAATGACTTCATTAAAAAAATCAGTTTAGCTATGTGTAAGCATATGTGTAAGCAATCAGCAGGCATATTGTAATCAGTTTGTGCTTCAAAATTAAAGAAAACTTAATGCTATTTGAAGTGGATTTTTTATTAGTACAGTACAGTAGTAGGTACCATCTAGAGATAGTGTAAAAGATGTGAATGGTAAATATGTTTTCTGTGTCTCCAGATCACATTTTCTTGTAGATTGATTCCTGTTTCACTTTTAAACTCTTGGACTTATATGTTAGTTAATTTCCTTTGAATTTCCTTTCTTTAAGAAATTATTATATAGAATGGTTTGGCCTGTATTATATAGGATCCAGCATTAGACAAGCATAGACTAAACACATAGTTGGTGGCTCCAGACCTTCATAGCAGTCAAACAGTAATTTAACTACTCTGAAGACAATTGTCACAGCATTACCATTTTTTAAAATTCAAGTGAGATCCCAGAAGCTGCACATAACTTCTGCCTGTTTTCACCCCAGATATTTTTACTGAATAGCTCTGCAGTAGCTGAGAAGTGCTACAAATTTGTTTTCATGCATAAGGGCTCATTAAATTGCTGGATTGCAAGAATGTATAAATTATTTATCCCTATAGAGAAAGAGGTTTTAGAATTTGCAGCTCAGAATAGATTCCAATTCCCCTCTCATATAGAGAGTCACTGATGTAATTAAAGGTTAAAATCAAGGAGATCAAATGTTAAAAGGATAAACATGTTCCCTCTCTCCTGAGCTCAGGCATGCAATACTTCCTCTCTTCCTTAGCTGATGCTGGAAGACCTTGACTATCTCCCTCCGTATTTATCTCACGTTAGGAACAGAGTTCAGCCCATGTTTTTATGATGTTTTCAGTGCTAGGGGACAGATCATTCTCTTCATTCTTTCTTTGGCAATAATAAAAGTGAAAACAAATGAAAATACTCTGCTTCCATGGGAAATATCAGCTGAAGTGCTGTTACAGGCACTGGAAGTTCTGTCAGAAGAAGCTCCTCTGCTTCCTTGAGCTCCACCTCATGTTGAAATTGCTTACAGGCTAAGCTAGGCAGCCTGGCCTCCACATTGTCAAATGGTGAACATAAAATCTTTACCGAGGGAAAGGCTAATATATCCCCTAATGAATTCTAATGACAGACAGTGTTTCCAAACCTTCAGTGAGACCATTCCAATCTTTATAGACTATAATCGATTTTTATGTCTCACAAACAGGCCATCTGCAATTTATAAGCTGCATCATTAAACCCTTTCTCATTGCTTCTATTTTGTTCTTGGTGATGCATAATGTGTTGCTAGTCAAGAAAATTGATTAATTCCTTACTTTTGGCTCTTGGTTTTTGGACTAATTTTGTTTGACTTTCTCAGCTATTTTGATTCTAAACAGGGAAAAAATCACCCAGATGAAGCCTTAGCTTCTTGTTTATTTATTTATCATAGTTTATTTTTTATTAATAGCTTACTTGGCCCTCTCTATGACTGCAGTGATAGAGTGTAAGACAAATGTTAGCATTTTGACCACAGGTCTGACATGAGTGGCCTTCAGAATCAGCAGGAATGAAATTGCATTCCCTTTATCTGCTGATCTTCCCAGACAATTGCATTTCACAGAAATCCCAGGCAGCTGTCTTTCTTGGAGCATTTTCTCTCCTCTGCAAGGCTGGTGAGGCCTCTCTGCCTGCACACTGGAACTCAGGGGAATAGAAACAACAACAGCTGCATTACAGAGCCTGCACTGAAAAACACACAAGTGCTGTTCCAGCTGTATCAAACCCAAATGTGAGCACCCAAAGGAGCTTCTGTAGGCAGCTTGATTTAAACTTTTCCAGTATAAGAAGTGTTCAGTTTCGTTTTCAGCATGATTTCCAAGGTATGAGAGTTCTGTAGTTCTGCATATGGATTTCTTTTATGAACAGCATTAACAACTTTGAGCAGGAGGTCCTGGTGCTTTATGTTCCATTTGTGTCACTTTCTAGGTACAGTCATAAGAAGCTGTATCATATATATTTAATAAAGCATATTATGCATTACAATAGACAGCATTACAACACACCACTGTGTTAAAGCTCTCTAAATCCCACCTTTGGAGAGAGCAGTAAAAAGAAGTTGAATGAAATTACACCTTAAGGTAGAAAGAGTTTACTTTTCCACACACAACTTCAAAGGTTTCACTGTGGGTGAGGAAAAAAGTCATTACAGGGAGTGTCCAAATATTAGAGAGAGTGGTTCAAAGGAGAAAAATATGCAAAAGAATAAATATACTGATTAAAGAACTGTGAGCCCCTTGAAAACAGTTAACCCCTTAGCCAGGTCTTTATAAAAAAAGGGGCTGGGAGTAGAACAGGGAAGGCTGAAAGAGGCCAGCATCACTGAAAATTGGAAAAGATTACCACACAGGAAATGGAGAAATGGAAAAGGAATAGATTTTTAGGGAAAAGAAATGGGAATGCACAGCAGTAAGGAGTACTCAAGGAGATTGTAAAGGAATAAAATATTTCCTGTGAGCCCTTTAAACCTGTAGAGGTCATCTGCAGTAACACAGGCCATCTAAAACCAATTATGATTGCTACATGCATTTCCTTATTTTTATCACTGTGTTTAATATCATTCAATAAGAAATATGAGTAATTCTGACTTGGTATAAGAATCAAATATGTGAGGGAGGAAATTTTAGTGGAATGTGGTTCAACATCAAGAAAGAATCAGCAATGCAAATCAGGCAATGTGAAAACTGGGGAATGCTAAAAGGAAAGTTCATGAGAATGTCAGACAACCTGTCATTTCTGGAAAATGTGATCAACACAAGATGAGTATTGTATTCACTTAGAAAATAAAAAGAAGAATGGATAGTAACAGGTGTATCTTCTTAAATTGAAATGGCATGTGTAGTAAAAGAAGAGCACTGCTATGAAATGAGTGCAGCTGACAGAGATACCAACAGCAGATTGCAGGAGTGCTGAACCGAAGATTATGTGGCATTTTTTGGCACACAATTGTGAGCAGAATCAATAGGAAGCACATAGTCACAGTCAAGTAGCAAAGTTAGCATGAAATTCCAACAGATGTTTACACTGACCTGAAGGCTCTTGGTAATATTCTAAAGGAACCTGGGCCAATTCAACTAGTATCTTCCTAGAGCAGGAGATTTGTGGCAGATAAAATCCAAGTTGTATCATTAGATTAAAACAAGCTGGAATGCTTAGAGATGCTGGTCTTCTAGTATGTGTACACACTACTGTCTTAAAAAATGTTCAATTCAGACTAAATAATAATCTTTACAATCTCTTTGGCAGAAGTTCAGATGGAAATGAGGACAAAATGCATTCTATTAAGATGGATTTGTATCCTGATAGAAGGTTGGTTCCTCTGATCAACAAATTCAGAAATCTGAACCAGTCTGGTTGGAAAACCAAGGCATGACAACATGGAATGTTACTGCACTTGTTCCTTGTTGGTTGATTTATTTAATACCTAAAGCCAAAGAGACTCCAAAACTAAGCAAAAAGAGCACAAACAAGAGGAATGAGAAAATAGACAGAATTGTAGAAGTAATAGAGGAGTAAAAAAGAGGACTGTAAATCGGGGGAAGGGGTTTTTAGTTGAGAGAGAGATGAAGTAGTACAATCTTCACCTATTCAGAGATTAAGCTCCAGGATATCCTCTAAGAAAATGCTACCCAATGGGCATTTCCAAGATAACACACATTCAGTGCTGCTATCAAATTCTGACCTTAGCATTGCTGTTCAATTATTAGTTCTTGGACAGGTCCTGAATCTAATGTGAAAGCACCTGTTCTGGGTCAAACAATATATAGTCCAACTGCATCCTGCTGCTTTACTACTATTTTTTCCCATGGCCCAGACTGGCCATATGGTTACTTCCTTGGATAATTTCCTCAGGAATGGCTTCATTTACAGCAGTATCATCTCCTACAAAAGCAAGAATCCTACTTTTCTGCTTTCAAGAGTACACCTGAGTGGTAGCTTTCCTTCATTTTCCTTAGCTTCTACACTGGCCTTTAATCAATGAGGTTAAAATACCTCCTCCACTCAGGAGTTTGGTCACTCAGAAGTCTGGTCTATCTCCATAACAAAAAGAAGGTACTTCTTTCCTTCTTTTATACAACTGGTTATATCAGTTTCTATATTTTCTATCTTTTCACATTCATTAGAAATGTTCTACAATTAAAATTCCTGTTTCAATTTCACATATGTTGTGTAAGAATTCTCCTTCCAGTGTATTTTATTATCTAAAATTGTCAATTCTTTCAAATGTCATTATACTTCTGAATACACTCTTTTCTCTAAAAGTGGAATATAAATTCAAATTAAAATGTTCTGTCAAAAAGGAAAGTGCAGGCAAGTACTGATTCTTCATGAAAGAGCCAAATCAACAAGGTCCTTCAGGAAATAATAATAATAAAAAAAACCCCATTTGATCTTATCTCTAAATTTAAGTCGGATATTAGATAAAGAAAAAGAAGTGTCTACATTCCCCCATCAAAGTAGGCAACTTCTGTTTGTTATCTCTTTCTTTCACAGGCACCAGAAGGAGTAATGCAAATGCAAAGAACAACTAAAACAATTTTCAAGCATTTGAGATCATGAGGGGCACAAATGTTGCCAAATTGTTTTTGTCATTCTTAGACCTTAGAGAACTCTCCTGCATCTGAATGGGTGCAACCATACCATTAATTCTACAAACAAGCTACGGGAATGGCAAAACTCTCATGGATTTAAGTGCAATGAAAATTTTATACTAAAAAGGCATTTAGCATAGAACCCACTAGCCCATTAAGTCATATATTTTGAAAGCACTGCAAACATAGTATAGACCACAAGCTAAAAGTTCTTCAGGTTCACTTCAGGCACAGAGAGAATGCAACCTCTCAAGAGAACTTATATATATATATAAATATGTTCCTGAGCATACTTAGAAAGTTTTAACAGTTATCCTGTTTAAGTCAGGTAGCTCATGAAAGATTTTTATATAATAAAATTTCTAAAAATACAATAAAAGGATATTTCACCCAAGAATAACCTAATCCTCCTCAACATCTTTGCATAGGGATTAGAGGAAATAAAACCAAGTCTGTTAGTATTTTTATAAGAGAAAATAATTCCAGGTAGAAATTGGGTATCACACTCACATACACGGACATTTAAAGAAGACTGAATTTAAAAAATCAAATATAGTCCCTAAATATAAGAACTACAGGCCTGATGCATCTGAAAGTTAGCATGTTATTATCAATTAATGGGTGATTATAAAACGTTTAGTATTTTATTCTTTCTCTAGTTAGTTCTTGAATGAAATTGCAATGTGCAATTTATTACTCAGTGGATCTGAGTAGAGGACACAGAGTTTTTGTTAAGAAAAAACAGATTTTTGTGTTTTATTGCTGACATATGTGACTTAACACTACTCAACAATTTGGTATTATCCTTAAAGAAATTTTAAAAACCCACTACATCAGAATTCCAAGTCCCAAATCTAATGACCATGCAGCTCTCTTTCTCACAGCTTGAAATCTACATGTTTTGAGGGCCTTTTAAAGGAGGCACATGGAAATCCAAAATTAACATATAATCTTGTCTCTCTCACTGCCATGTTTTCCTCAAACATCCCCAAATTTCTTCTGATGAATAGAGTCTGATTTTAGACCGGTTTATGAAAAGAGTACAGAAAAAACTTGATACATTCCTCCAGACTCCCAACATTCTCTGTGCAAGTAAGCAATTTCAGTAGGATAAGAATGCATGTCTTTCCCTGCCCTGCCCTGCCCAAATAAAAAGTGCTGTGCCGTCATTTGCTGAAGTAGAATTTCACTACAGTGTGCCTTGATGAATAGATTAAACAGAGAGGAAAAACTACTTTCATATGTTTCCACTAAAGGAAGTATATATTTTATATTAAGGAAATTGAACATGCAGTTTCTTGTCCAAAACCATCAGTGAAAACAACTCATCAAAAATAGCAACAAGTTTTGGGCATATGCAAATCTTAGCAGCAATTTAAAAAAATATATTATTCAGAGTGTGGAAATGCAACAATTTGCAAGAGACTAATAGATGTTTCAAAGAGTACTTTATTTTTTTTTTCTAGGAATAGTGTATTAGATACATTGTAAACTATTCCATGAAGTGTGTGTGCTACCTCCAGCAATTCCATAGTGGCAGCATCCACAGCTATGACAAGGAAAGAGAAAGGAATGAGATGCACTCATTAGTTTGTCAGCAAATTCTTACAGACATCATGGGAGGTGAGTAAGTATACTCTATGGCTAGAAAAACTCATAAAATTTTGTTATGGTTACGGCTACTTCCATTTAAAAGCATGTTTGAGTATATCTGTAAATTATAACAAAGATTTATTTTTTCCAGAGGAGGGAATAGAGCAATATTATGATTTTCAAAGGTACAGATTCTATATTACCTCACTACTTAGTGAAAATAAAATATCAGACTACAATATTTTGAAGATAAAATAAATATATCAATATTACTCTACTCAATACCATATTTCAAACCCAGTAATCTGTTCAACAGTACAGAGTAACTGGCTCTTTTATCACTGTTTTTCTTTTTGTATTCCATTGATAACTAAACATGTAAGACACAGATAATGTTTTAGTTCTCCTTTGATTAGGAATTTACACATTCAGTAGACTTGCTCACAGATTTCAGGGAGTGAATTCTCCATGCTTCCTCCTGCAATCACAGACTAGCTGACATTTCATTCAGCCAAAGTGCTTTTCTTTATCCAATCCCCTTGTCAATCTGCTTAAAATCAAACTGAAATTGAGAATATTGGGTGAGCACAGTGGATTGCTCATCCTGGGACTCTGTCTGTGTCACTAGACAGAGCTTCTGCCTGTCACTCTTTCCTTGTGATCCCATTTACAAGCCTTGCTTGGCTGTTCAGTTCAGCTGAATGTATCATGCAGATGTACCTTTGGAAAGGAGCTGGCATATCAGTGGTTCTTCATGGCTCTCTAATACCTGGTGATATCGAACAACACAGGAACTGGAATGCAATCTAGGATTCCCTTTTGCATATGTTTAAGCAGTTGGGTTTTTTCTGTAGGTTTTGCGTTCCGCAGTAGGTGATCCTCTGCTATGACACAGGTGTAATTTCATCCAAATGGCAAACAGTGTCGAGCTGGACTGTCAGTCCCACTTACATATTTTCACATGGCCATTTGGACAGTCTAGCCATCCTAATTAAAAATAACTACTTGTGCATGAAAAACAAGTGAATGATTTGTTAATCTTCTGTCCAACTGCTATCTCGAGATACCCTCATGAGATCTCCATGACATCAAATGTTATAGCTAAAGTCATTTAAGCTACATATCCCTGAAACCCTCATAACATTATTTCATCATAGAAAGGTCAAATTGGAATTATTTCTGCATAACCTGTTCTACAAATTGTTAGTAAAAGCAACACATTTGGATACATTTTTCATGAAAAACAATAGAATTAAACTTCCTGACAGAGATCTAAAGCAGTCTGAGGTAGAACCAAACCCCTTGATCCAAAAATTTCTAAAATCAGAAAGAATATTCCCTTGCTTTCAAAGATTGCCTGAGGAGAATCATTCCGCTGTTACATTGATGAAAATCAAATCTTCAATTCAAATACAGACAAACCAATTCATCTTATGCTTGTAGACAAATTCTTAATAGCAGAAGAACCGAAATCTAGAAGCTTACAAAAGTTCTTTTTCTCCTCTTTACTAACTAATCAATCTGTATTGCTCAGAATAGTCTTTACCTAAGCAGGTATTAAGGAAAATATCTGTTTCTCCCTTAGACCTTTTTGCCACCACAAAGCTTTACATTCTGTGACATTTCGTAAATTATTTCTGCAGGAAAGCTCTAAAATCCTTCATACAACACCATCAGCAAGTACCATTAGAGTGCAGTACGCCTAAGGAAATTCTTATCTGCTGACGTTTATCCCAATAAAATACAATTTTACATGTATTCTAGGAAGTTTTCAGTTCATTTCCAAAAAGCATCTTTGCTTTCACGTGCAAAGTAGATAAAATTAAGACTCTTTTGATGGTACATTTTTTAAGGACATCTATAAATAAACAGTTTTTACTCAACAGGTCTTGTTGTGATGTCATGCTATGAGAAATGAGCCACAAACCAGGCCCAAAATGGTTATTCCAAAGAAAAACATTTGTTTATAAAGAATATGTATGAATACATCAGGAATTTAGTTGCCCCTAAAGCAATCTGGATTACCTTACATTACAATAATTGGTTCCTGATTTTTGCTCCAATGTTTGTATCTCAACTACAGCTCAATATTGTGCATAATATGTCACATCTAAAACTGTAAGTAGGATCCATTTCTCCTGCAGTAGGTATTGGTAAAAATATAATGAAATTTGTTCTTAAACCTCAGACATCACTAAACAAAGAAGACAGGGAATGGTAGAGGAGACAGTGAATTATTAACCTTATTTTAGGGATGAAAAACTGTGAGGAAGATTAAATACTTGAGATATATAAAGAACTTGTAATAGAATAGTGAAAATAAAATAGCAATTCCAAATTCCATTTCCAGTACTTAATTACTTCTCAGTTCTTAATTTCTCCTTTATTTTTCCCCCCCATTTTATGCTGCCAGATGTCTACCCTTCATCTGATGTAATAATTTATGAGGGATCCAATTTCTAAAGAAGAAATACTATCTGGATCCAAACCGAAAAGGCTTGTTCCATAATAAGTTTTTCTCATCTCTAGCCAAATCGGCAAAAACAAAACCCAAATGCAAACTGTAGGAGCAAAGGTCACTATCACAATTTAAATGATTTGGAGGACAGCTTGCAGCTGGTTTTATATTGTGTCATACAGTTTTTATCAAGACAAAAAAAAGCAGTAAGAAGTACAGGATGAGACTCATAGTGAGAATTTTCCTCTCTCTTTAGAGACAGGCAGTGTACAACAAAATCAGGGACCAATGATTTGCTGAAATTTGATATAAATTGTTTAATAAAACTTCAGGTATTTTTGTTGCATTCTTTTCCTGATATCATTTATTTGGTTCTCAAAGGTTTGCTTCAACCATATTTCCAGTCTTTTATTTTGTCAACAGTTTTCCAGGCTGTCTTTTGCATAAAGTCAAAGAAAACACCAAGTCATATTGATATTTAGCTGAAAAACTTAGAAAATTTAATACATTCAGGAACCTCTTTTGAATGCGGAGAAAATGAAAGCAGCTCTCAGAAATGTTTTTGATAGGAATACCTCATTATAAAGAGGTATTCCAAGATTTGATTTAAAAGTGATGCTAGTGACTCACAGAAAACTGAGGTCCAGTTCCCAATCTCAGCTGAAAAACTTCATGATTTTCATTAAGGTACAGTACAATGAGGCTACCAGGCTTATTGAGACAAATTTTACCTTAAATACTTTGAAAACTCCTTTAAAAGAGACAAAATATCTTCCAAATCACTGAAGGCTTTCCTAATATCCCTAATGAATTTCTTATATAATTTTTGTTCTGGCCAGAACATTGGCAATAATTAATGCTTGCAGGAATAAATCACATCTATATAGACAGATGGCACATTAACAATTGTAAAATAGATACGCCTGTGGTTAATAAGGGAAGCATTGCCTTTAATTATTTAATTGCTTTTTTTTTTGTTCTTTAATTTAGTAGTCTTTGTGCAGCCACATTTAGAACAATTTTCTTTCTGTAAATTTATTAAATTGAGCAGAGTTTTTAGCCAGTTTATGAAGTGCATGAATGTTGTAAACAATCACATAAGTCTGAGAAGTCTGAGAAGTATAGGTAGTAGATTTAATGATGATGGAGTGTCGATACATTTTTGTTGATGTCCTATGGTCCCCTTAGTCCATTAAACTTTTCTTTCACTCTTGCTATATATCTTCTGTGTTTCAAAAGGAAAAAATGAAGTTTGCAGAGCAGTACTGCTGAGCTGGGGACATATTTTAAATGACAGTAAAATCACAGTGTATTAAATTATACTCCCTTCACTGCTTAGCAAAAAACAGCCTTTAGGGATGTTACATAGGAGTCGGATTTCTGACTGGTACTATTTTGCTGTAGAATTTAAGCTCTCCTAAAGAAACCCACTGGAATTCTTTCACAGAAAATGCAACAAAAAGGTGGTAAATGACACATACATTGAGCTTGAAGAAAATTTATATGCATACAGACATCTATCTGAGCTTAAGGTCATTAAGATTAACCTATTAAGGCATTTCTAAAGATGGATCTAACTAGGCACAACATTTATCATATGTAAAAACATGGATAGTTTTCTCTAAAACTATCAATAGTTTCATGGTTGAAATGATTCTGCAGTTTAGCTGGTATCTAATTCTGCTTAAACCACAATTTCTAATTCTTTTTTGACTATTAACTATTTTATTTTAATATTTTTATTATTTTAAAAACTTTTCTATTAATTCTAACACGCATAGTACCATTTAAATCAGTGGGAGTAATAACATTTAACATTCCTGAAAATATCACTGGATTGAAATACCAAGAAGTAACATATAAGATAATCATATGCTGGTAAACAGCCACACTGTATTATTAAAATAAGTCTGGTTATCTGCAGCATAATAATACATACATTCAATTATACTGGGGATCAAGGGGATAAAATTATTCATATAAATAATCCAACCAAATACAGTGGGACCATCTGTGAATTAAGTGATAAGAAAGAAATTTAGTGAGAATTTGACTGTGACTTTATTCTGTCTTCATCTCCTGCCCTAAAAGCTTCTTATTTGTATTCTTTGCAGGAAACTACTACATTGTGTTACAGTGAATACACAATAAATCATGGACAGGAAAAGGGAAAAGAAATATTTTTAATCCTTATAGTTCTTTAACATACAGGGAAAGAAAGAGCATATAGTTCTGCAAGTAGAGAAAGTAACAATCTCTAAATGAGGAGGAAAAGTACCAAAGGTGTGTTCAAAGGTCCTGTAACATTAATAAATGTGGCTCTTATAAAGACAAAAGTGTCTTAAAAATATTGTCTGGTCACATCAAAGATTAGCATTGCATTTTTGCCTCTTGTGTACAGAATATTCTGTCACAGCTATACTACTCCTTATATAAAACTTTTACAGGGAGACTTTAAGAAGTATTTTTAGACCATTTTTTAATGGCAACACTGATAGGCAGACATGCAAATACTATGTCTATATTTTATTTTAAAAAATTATTTTCTAGGAAAAATGGCTCTGAAATTTATTTAAACAATTTTGTGTAAGACTTTCATGTGGCTTTTTAATTTTTTTTAAAAGACACACTTACTACAGAGGAACATTGATTACAGTAATTAATGAAAATAGAGTGACCCAGTATAGTAACAAAGTCTTCTTTTTTCAGCCTTAAAATCTGTATTTGATTTAGGGAAAAAGAAAAATTCTCAGCTGAAAACCTGATATTTATGTTAGCAGTAGTATATCCCCAAGGGAACTCTGAGTAAGTTTCATTTCCATTCTGATTCCTTTGGACTTCAGTCTTATTTCAAAGCAGACATATAAAAACTATTTGGGAAGGAGAAACTTGACTTTTGGGTTTAAGCCTTTTCCCAACTCCTTGAAAACCAATCAGAATTTGCTCAAATTGCAAATGTTTCCTAAAAATGTGTATACACAGCACTAGTGGAGATGTCTTGGGTTTTATCAGTTAACTCCTGAAAGACCTTCAGCTTCAGCCTCAGCAGGTCTTCCCTTTCATTCAAAACTCTGAAACCTTTGCTAGGTCCAGCCACTCAGTTTTGGAGCAGGGAGAGTCAGGCTCTCAGTAAATTCCCTGCTGGAATGGGCCCTTCAGAAAGGCAGCTTCCTCATTCAAGTGCAGAAAACACAATGGCTGGGATGTCTGCGTGGGAGAAGAGTCTTAAAAACTTTAAAAATATATATACACACTATTTTACTATCTTGAAAGAATGTTCTTTATGTTGCAAAGTCAAAAATAGCAGCACTGAGACATAAAGCTTCTTACGTAACTGAGATCCATCTACTTTATTTATATAGGGTGAGATACAGCCTTTAATTACACAGTTTAATGCAATTCTCTCCAGAGCTTCCCTCACTTGATCTGCACACAGAGGAGGACTATTCTTAGCCAGAAGTAATGACTGAGTACCACAGAAACTGTTGTGCCAGTGAGCAGTGCATCTGCCCTCGCTGAAATGGAGTGGGGTTTGCCTCAGAACAAGGAGAGCTGAATGAAGAAATATACTCTATCCCCTTCTGTCCTCAAAATCCAACATGATTTTGGTCAGGTTTTTAAAGACAGGCATTTTCTGGGTGGTCATTCCTAATGCTGCTTCGAATATTTGTTTGGAGAGAATACTGCGATGGACATCCCAGAACACAGAGTGAGCTGTACTTTGAAGTGTTAGTGAAGGCTTAGAGTGTATGGTGTTATCCATGAAGTACTCAGAAGAACTTCAAATGGGCACTCAGGGAATGTTTTTACCTGCAGTCTCTCTTACCTCAGTTTTCCACTATGAATGAGAGCATTGGTCATCTTATATGGCATTGTGCAATTTTCAATATTTGCATAGCAGATCAGGTGTTGTAGCTATGAAAACCTTAGAAAAGCCCAGGAAATATTACTTATTTCCCTTCAGAGAAGTGATTTTGATATGGACAATATATATAAGGCTCAGGGCTACAAACAGAACAGCAAGTAGAAAACAAAATATTGAAGAACTGATTATCAAGGCTATGCACTGAAGGAGGCAGAAAGCTCAAGGATAAAGTGGTATATGATCATGTAATTAAAGACTAATTCATAATGGATATCCAGAAACAGATGAAACTAAAAGTGCATGGTATATTTTGTCCTGACAGTTCATAGCTTCTAAGTGCTTTAGTGCTTTATTTTACAAAATTCCCTGAGCATAAGTTTTGAATGCAGTATGTTCATACCTGTTAGACTGACACTGAGGACTTAGGCTGACTGGAGAAGATGCAAACTTCCCATACTGAGCTGTGCTTTAAAAACCTGTGCACTGAATGTGTGTCTAAGAGTAACCAAAGGAGTACAAAGATTGATTCAAACACATAGATCACAAAAATACTTGGCAGTATATTTTCCAAGGCCAAGCATTTTAATACACAATAGGTCATCTGATCAATGGGGGTCAGAGTGGGGTAAAGATATTAAACATTTTTAACAATTAATTCATAATTTTGTAAGGGAAAATGGATCTTTCCATGCCTCTACAATGAGAGAAAATGAAGAGTGGAAAAAGTAGTTGCTGCAGCCAACAGGTGTGAGAGACAAGCAGGCAAAGCTTCCTTCCCACCAGTCATTTTTGTGCAGGCAAGATGTTTCTATATATCTGAATGGAAAAGGAAACTTCTATAAAGATTGCAAAGTAGCATTACATAGTAGTGGGCAAGATTAAGCCTACTAAGTTTATTTCTTGACATTTTGGGGTGTTTTAATATTAATACAGTTCAAGGATTTTTTTTTTCCTAATCAGAGGACCTGATTCTGATTTTAATCTTATTTTACAATGGCTTAACATATCAGCTTCAAGAGACATCAATCCTGATCTACACGGACAAGAAAGGAGTACTGCAACAAATTATTTTATTACATCAATTGACAGAGCTACTACTGAATGTGAAAAATCTACAAAAGCAAAATATTTTAGAAATATTGTATGGAACAATATATATGATTTCTAAGAACATTTTTCTCTTCCGATTCCTTTGGGTAATCAACTTCCTTAGTATCTCTTTCTGCATTCTCTAATGACTGAAAGCTTAGTTTGTCACTGAGAGCTCAGACTGAGCAAGAAAAAGTTTCCAAGACATATTCATGTACTGGTTTTCAGATTTCTGATGAGGAAGCTATGGAAGAGCAAAGCTGAGTAACATCAAAACCTGTACCCATCTCACTTTATATATTTAGGCTATGCAAGCAGCAATGAGCCCAAATTAAAGTGCAAAATAAAAATAACTAAATATTTCTGAGCCCTTAGAGGTATGCTTTTGAATTTGATGTACTTCTATCACAATAGATACAGCATCACTAAGTGCTTTTTATTATTTTTAATGCAAATGTGAATAAAATGGAGAGACAAATTCCATGCTTAAACACAAGAAAGAAAAAAAATGAAAGCCACCACTCACTGAAGGCAGCTTTTCTTCTGAATTCCTGTGGTGCCATTAACTTAGACTACAATGAATGTTTCTGTTTATATTTTTTTACTAGGGGAGAAATTGGAAGGAAATTTTTTCTCTTGCATCACTGTGGATGGTTTCATGGTTTAAGATTTAAAAAATCCACCAGTATGACTCACAGCATCACAACGGGTAACATGTTCCTAAATAGCAAACTCGTATGATGTAGGTATTTATAATGTACAAGAAAGACTTTACTTATTTGAAGACCCAAATGATACTTAAAAAGGAGAATGAAATCCAGCCAATGCTAAGACAATAGGTAAAATCTCTGGATGTCAAAATGAATTGTGGTTGTCAGTGGATATGCAAGAATAGCAGGTCAAAACTTCTACCACATGAACTTTTTTTAAAACAAAGGAAGGAATATGAATTTTCTATGAAAATTCATAGGAATTTTCTTTATTATAAAAACTTGAATAGGAAACAGTGTGAAAATATTTCTCTCAGAACTCCAAACCTGATACAATATTTATTACATTTTGAGTTTCAAAATCTGTAATGTAGAAAACAAAAACAAAACCTATGCTGTATTGCGTATTATTACTGCACAACTTCCTTTAATTCCAGACTCAGTTGTTTAACTGCTGCAGAGAAAAAAAAAGAACAAGTTCCAGGCTAACTTTAATCCTAGCTGCTCCTGCAAGTACTTTGGACCAAGAACAGCGACAAAAAAAACCCCAAAGAAATTCCTGGACAGATACATTGTTCCACAACAGATACATTGTTCACAGAATAGTGGAGATTTGGGCCAACAAAGAAAATGTGATTTGAATATATTTTCTTCTGGTGATCTACTGGAAAAATGCTGATGTTTTCCTCATAACACTTAAGTCAGGGATATTTTATGTAAGAATGTGAGATCTATATTCAGAATTCTTCAAGTAAATGTTTAACTAAACCAGAAAAATCTTTTGTTAATGTTGAATGACTAAAAAAGTCCTCCCAGGTTCTTTGCAATGTGATATCATTACAGAAAAATTTTTAAACAATATCACAGAAAAAAGAATTATGGAGAATCAGCTCCTGAGAAGCTGGGCAAAATTCATCTGAGGAGAATGTAGAAGAAGGGCTTGGATCTGTTCTTAAAAAATCTGTTTACAAATCTTTCCTATATCACCCCACAATAGTATTAAGAATTAAGTGACTTACAGTTGTGGGTTTCTAAATTCCATTTTCACCTGTCTCTCCTCTGATGAGGAAAAATAGGAAAAAAAGCAAATTCAAAATGAACAACACTAGTAATCTCTCTGTCAGAACTAACATTCCTGGAAACTTCCCGTAGAAATTCCACTGCTTTTCTAAGAGAGGATGTCATGTGAAGCACCAGCCCACCCCAATAGACTGAGATCACTGAGGATCACCTGAAGATCACTGTGCTTAAACACAGAAGTGTGCAGTCTGGGAAGGAGCTGCTGTGTCTCACCTGCCTTTCTGACTCCTGTCCCCAGACCTTCTGGGTCAAGAGTCTGGTTTTACAAATGTACAATGTACAAATAATTTTTCAAATGTAAACATAAGCCTGTTGCTGTGCAACAACCAGTAGAATCCAAATTTTTTATATCACGTTTCTCACACTGGAATAATTCAGAATCAGGAAAGATAATATCTTTCAGGCTGAAGAGCACTTTTTTCCTAGCATTAGGGCCCTATTCTCCCACTTTCATTAACAATGAATATAATCTTTACATCATGAGACCGTAATTCATTCTAAAGCTATTCATTGTGGCTGTGCCCTAGACACCCATTGGACAAATGCTGATACGTGTGTGAAGATTCCTGTTGTCACCTTTGGAAACAAAGAAGAATCAGAATAAGCTTCTAAAGAAATAGGAGCACTGAGATGGACCTTCACTCCATGTCTAGTCACTAATTCTGTGATTTTCTATACACTTATTCAAAAGAAAGTATGTATAATTTATATTACATACATGCAATCCTTCTTAAGGAATCTTTTCTTAATGGAAATACCTCCTTTGACAAAAATGTCATTTTAAAATTATTTTTGTTAAAGCTAAAAAGCACCAGAGAGAAAGAAGATGAACAAGAAGGTCATTCGTCATCAGAAATTAGGATGTAATCCAGAAACTTTGTAACTGTGATATACCTCTCCAGGCGCATAGGGTAATGCCAGTGACCTCTTTAATGACTGTACACATTCACTTAATTACAAAAATACAGCACTGTGGGAAGAATCAAACAACTTTCTCTGCCTTTAAGCAATGCAAAGCCCTTTCTCTAGACAAAATCAAAAAGTGAAATGTTCTCATTTCAAGACCTTGTGCAGTGTGGCACACTCTGAAAGGAATCTGTGACTTGCACACCTTTGTAGTATTGTTGGGATGTAACACTTGCATAGCAAAATCCACTATTTCACGGCTTATAGTGGCAGCAACTACAAATGTGATTCCAGTGAATGCACTGTCCATTTGTTTGGGCACCAGGCTTTCCCTCAAATCATAGAGAGTCTTAAATGTAAGACAAAATTAGTCATTTAACTTCATTCTTCCAGCATGGTTCATAAGGCACATATTAAATTAATGAATAATTATAGTGACAATGATCATGGTAATAAATATCAGAATTTATGAAAAGTATTTTCTCTATAGACATTCCCAGATGAATACTACAGGCAGAATCAGCAGGTTATTTAATTTGCCCTAGTTCTCTCTGTTTTCATATTCCTACTTGAATAATAAGTTCAGAATCAGCAGGTTATTAGGTTTGCCCTAATTCCAAACTTGAGTCAATGGGACTTCAAATTGACTCCAGTGGAAAATGAAAACAACACATTTTTTTTCAGATATCTAAAAGGTTCCAAATCTTCTGCTTATTAGGACATAACTAAGTAATTGTAGGTTCTTAATACACTCCACAGCATTAAAGAAATCTAAAATCTCATCACAGAATCCTGTTCTTGCAGACAGCTGCCAGCTACCTCTGTCTCATTTCTTGACAAGCTCTAACAAAGCATAACTGAGGCCACCTCTCACTTTCACCCCCAGATTTTTCATTGAAAATGGAAGAGAATGAAACTAAAAAATTATGTGGTTTTTGACTAGAAACCAGAGTTCTTCATTCTTCTCAGACATTAAATCCTAGATCCTCCTACAGTAATAAGTATGACTTTTATACAGGTCTAACGTTGCAAAGGATGAGAACTGGTTGTGACCATGAGAAGAGCTGAATTGTCAAAGGAGAAGTGGCTGGCAGGTGACAAGTTACATAATTTCCAGTGTCTAGTCAGAACAATGGCAGACAGTGGCAGATAAAAAAACAAGAAAAAACACACTGTTCTGAAAACTAAGACATGGATAGGCAGCAGGAAGGCTTGCAACCTCGAAGCCAACTAACAATTATCAGTTCTGCAGACTAAAGTGGTTGCACAATAGTAAAGGGAGCTTCAGGTCTTGACTTCCACTCCTATATTCCTAATAGAAATTTTGATCTTTCCAGTATCTGATTACCAGGGAAAAGATCCTACCAAAAGCTCCTGTATGGAGTAGTTCAACTTTACAGATTAGAAGGCAAACTGAAAAAGTGGTGTGAATTGGCCAGGGTCACTGAGAAAGCAATGTCCTATCATAACTGTGTGGGTTTTCCTGCTTCATTACTTCATTAGTTACTGCAGATATTTTGTTCATTGAAGCACTCATTGATCCTACTGATTCTACTCCAAGATCCAGGAGAATGGCTGCACATTTGCATGCATTCATCACATACAACTACTTTTTAGCTTGGCAGAAGAGCACCTGAGCTGAAAATTTGAGTTCTGCATACACGGCAATTTAATCCAGGCTGGTGAAGTGCTTGTGATACACTCAGGCACCATCACCACAGTACAGAAGTAGAAACTGCCATTCAAGAAAGTGCACATCTTTTGTAAAAGATTAAATTATGATTCCAGCTCAGTGTAGAATTAAATAAAGGCAGGGAAGTATTATTTACCCTGATTTTGTTACTTAATTCTACATATAACAACATAATTAAAGGTATGTCTGTTACACCCTAAACAATCATTCCCTGTAATAAGTACATTTGGTCTTTACAGTTTAGTCCTCAGGTTCACAAAGATATTCAACACCTCAGAATGCCCTTCACTATTCTGGAAAATCATGTGTTCATGAAGGTACACAAGTTTCAACTACAGCACAACAAACTGGACAGAGCATTTTTCCAGAAACTGGTATGGTTTCATGTTTTCTAAAAGGATCACCAAGCTTTCTGGTAGATAAAACATCATATTAAATTCACCAAGACAGATGGATGAGGCTTTCTATTTTAAGCTACCAACCAAATTTAGTATGTTTATTAAAATAAGCATGAGCCCTCCAAGCTGCATATGTTAATGTTAGCTTCTACATAAAGCTCTTTCTGTAAGGAACTCATTTTTAATTGCCAACCTGTTTCCTCATTCCTGTCCATCAGGTCAGTAATGATGATGGGTTAAAATCCCACAAATCTGTGGCTAGCATCTACTGTTAAAAGACTCCCAGGGAGTCAACCTTCAACTGAGACAAAAGATCAAGTACAAATTAGTCCAAAATGCCTGCAAGCCTTGAGGTGCAATTACATAAAAACATAGACAGTTTAAATATATATTATTTTGAAATTCTGAATGAATGTGATCAATCTGATACAAGGTCCTATGGTGCTAAATATAAATTCTTCTAGCATATTAGCTCTCTGTAATTCACAATATAGATTTAAATTTAACAAGGCCCCAGCACCTCAACTAGGCCCAAAGGGAAACGACAACCTCACTATTTAAAATAATATTTATCTAAAGTACCAAGATCTAGGCTATAGTATTCCAAGATCAGCATTTTGAAAGGATTAGTAATACTCGACAAGAAACCTCCTTAGAAGATAATATAAAACAGACTGCCAACTCCTAATTATGAGTGAAACAGTATTTAAATTCCTGTGATTTTACATGAGGCAGATATTGAAATCAATATTCTATAAAGCTGAATCCTGGCAAACAAAATACTATATCAAATTTCATTAGGAAAATGATGCAAAGTTGTGCTTTGAACCGACTAAATGTGAATGTAACAGATGTAACACAGTGATGAATGACTTTTTGATTACTTGACTGTCTGCTCTCAAGATTCTACTCTGACAACAGTGCCACCATTTAAAAATATGAAATAAAGTGAAATAATGATAGTTAAATTATTGACATAATTTGTACATGTACAAAACTGCAGTAAAATCTCTGGTACATTTTTAGTCCTCCTTAACCAATATCACCTCAGTGGCCACTGACAAGAAAGTCAGCATGCAGAAGAAATACAAATCATGTAGATAAAGATTCTGAAGTGTAAATCAAAAAGGCAAGTTTTGTTTGCAGTATTTACTAGTCCAAAATACATTTAACTATGATTCAAGACAGATAAAGACCATGGTGACTACTCTGTTAGGACTGACTATAGGCAATGAGTTCAAAAACATCTCACTTAAACATGCAACTTGCAATAGATAATTAATGCCAAAAGACGTTCAAATGTTTCATTCAAGGCATTAAGAGAACAAAATGGATTCAAAAATTTCAAAGATATATAAATATTGGATGGCTTTTAAAAAAGCTAACATGCAAAGGGAAATACAACAAAGACTGATGTAGTATATTCAGAACCCAAACAAACAAATCTAAATGCTGGCTAGGCTGAGACATCTGGAACTGACTCCCTCAAAAATCACTTTCACAGTTCAAACCATAGCTGGCATCAGCTTCTGAATATCTGACAAGGAAGAGTATCTCTTACACTGAACAGCTGCCTGAACAGTCCTCATTTTTCTCACAAACCAGAAACTCAGTGGAACAGCTAAAATACATCATGTTATAAACAGGAATAGTTTGAATTCACTGAGCAATTGTCTGTATAGATGAGGTAAGTAGGGAAGCTATATTTTAAAAAGATAAAGGATCCTGTCTGCAACTTTTTCAAGCTATAAGAGATATAGGAAATCAGAAGGGCAGGGAATGACAATAAGTTAGCATCAGTGAGAAACTTCTCCCAACTCAATGCATCGTGTATTTTACTACCTGCTTACTTTCTCAGACAGGATACTGACAAGGCTATTTTTGTATAAATGAGGATGAAAGGAAAATGATACCTTTTTTTTTTTGTCTAAAGTCAGAAGGTCACTATTTTAGTCATTTAACAGGCAAAATAGGGTTTTTTCTTTTGAAATTTTAACTTAAGGAGCAAAATTATAAGAAAAATATGGAGGTTCACTGATATGAATGTATTCTCCTTACCTTGTAGGACCTTGACTTGATGCACTAAAAATCTGACTTTAAAGTCGGTCTTTTTAATAAAAATCTCTCCTTATCATAGAACCAAGTCTCACCAATTCCAGTAATTTCAGGAAATATTGCAATTTTCACTGAATAGAAAATTGAAATGTATGTCAAAAACTTATCAGAAAAATCATGTGGCAATCAGGGTTTATTTCAATGCTTATTGAATAAATTCAATTCCTAATAAAATTCATTATAATTTTGTGTATTTTTCTTTCTACTGAGTCACTATTATTATGTGGAATAATATACCCTTGGTCTTCTTCAGTACAAAGCAGAGATTTTATTTTCTCCTTTAGAAGGCTCTTGTACTGTTTTTACTCAGGGGTCTATCAACCAGAGAACTGCTAGAGATCTTTTTTTTTTTTTTTTTTTTTTGCTGTGGACTGCACAACCTTGACAAAGCAAAATTCCAGTCCTTTTTCTGTGATTTATGCCAGTGCTCCCATCGAAGAGAAGTTCGATCCTACCAGAACAAAAGGAATGACTGAATGGTTCTTTCCTAGCTTGCACTGCTCTCATACTGGTGTAGTTCAGAAAACATAAATGAAGCTACTCCTGTTTTAGACAGGTATATAACCAGTTAAGCCTACTGGAAATAATTTATATCACTGCAGGTTAAAAAAAAAAAAAAAAAAAAAAAAAAAAAAAAAAAAAAAAAAAAAAAAAAAAAAAAAAAGCCAAAACTAAACCAAAAAACCCAACCTAAAACTTGGTTCAACTTCATTCTTACAAGAAAAATAAAACTTCAGGGATCATTTTCTCCTGAAAACAACTGAACTTCTAGTAAAAATGGCATCTTAAAAATTGAAACTTTGACTATAAATCTCTTACTTTTTAATTCCTAAACATGTAAGTCAGGGTAGAAAATCTTGAAAAGTTTTTTTTTGTTGTTGTTGTTGATAATAATTCCTACACTCCTCATTACACTGAGGAACTCTGTGTTTTACCAGACTGCAGAGATATAGAACAACAAATTCAAGACAAAAAAAAAAAAAAAAATCAAGGAAAATAGAATTTAATGACCATCTTTCACCTTTAAAGAAAAGGTATCAACTAGGACACATAGCTACAATTTCAGATAAAAATGTAAAGTTGAGGGGTTTTCCTATCTAAACCCATTTTTAAACAAAAACCAGGGTAGGGGTGAAACTCAAAAGACCCCTTCAGATAACTGCAGCCTGAGATGATCCTCTAGCAATGGCCATGTCTTTCTAAGGCTTGTGGGAAATTTACACATTCTGGAAACAAAAGATCAAAGTTCAGCTTAATGTCTATGTTGGCTACAAAAAACTAAAGAGAAGAAGCCAGGGTTTCTTCCTTGGCAGATATAAAGGCCTAACTTGTCCTTCTGCCTTTTCTGTTTCTTAGGATATTAAATAATTTATAATAGTTCAATATCTTTGCTGACACATATGAGTAACTTCTAATCCTTTCATCAAAACTTGACTGATGGAAGTGTCAGTTGCTACCTTTTCTCAATTAACAGGTATAAACTGCAATGTAGTTCCATTTATGTTGCTGTCAGGGCAAATGTTGCCTCCTGTTTCAAATAAAATTGGAATCTGAATACTTTCTGCTAAAATTAGAAGTCTTACTATTATTTTATAAGGCTTCTCAGTAGTCAAGGGACATATGAGGAGAATCTTGATCCCCCTGATGGCAACTGTAAAACCACTAGCACTTAAATGAAGTCAGCATTTTATCTTAATTTGGGGGGGGGATTCCATACAATTTCTACTAAATATAAATATAGATGTGTATTTCACTAATATTCGATCTAAACATAAAAATGTTCCTTAAAAATAGCCACTGAACCTATTATTATGTAAAGGACATAATTTATCTGACTGATATTACATGCAATCATGTGAATTCTTTCACATAAGTATTATATGTGCAAAATAATTTAAATAAACTATGTTAAGGGCGTATAAGTGTATAATGATATTAATAGTATTTAAATTACCATTTTTGTTTTAACAAAGCTGCTACAGTTCATAATTTTCTTTTTCTTTGTAATAAGTCCTAACTCAGAGATTCTAAGACACCTCAATATTGTACATACACCTATATATTATGTAGTATCATATATTAAAAATTAATACCCAAATACTAAATCAATTGAGACGGTTTACCCGAAATTAAAGATATTTCATTTTATGGTTTCTGGGAATGGGTGCAACCAAAAGTACAAATGACTACTTTTCTGAAACTATTACTTGCTCCAAAAACAATTATTTAAATTGTTAATAGGGTTTGAATTTTTCACAAATGGCAGATGAGAGATAAACAGCCAATAAAGTAAACAGGATGCAGAATGACAATAGTGTTTTGAGTATTGACACTAAGGATAGAAGGTGTTACATAATAAAGCAAGTCACAAATGATGCCTTCTTTCTTATAATGAGTGAAATCTGATAGAAATGCTAAAGGCAAATTATTCAGCCATAAATGTCATGCAGCCACTCAGTGAAGATTTTTATTTGGCCTTGATAATATCTTATTCATATTTACATTTTACATTTTAAACTTAGGTCTTTGCTCTCCAATTTTGACATGATAATCATATTTTTCCCTTGATACATATGCTCTCATTTCATTTCTACACCTTCACGTCCTCCTCTAGGTATGCAACATACATAATTTCTACGCCTAAGGAGCTGCAAGCAATGGTACATTTACTAACAAAATAATAAAAACAAGAGTCCTGCATGCATCTGCAAAGTAAACGTTCACATTCTTTCCATTTGCCAAAAACAATGGGCACTGAATATGAGTCATATTTTACCCAGTGATTTATTTGTAGATGAGATTAAGGAAACTGCTGGTTTTTTCTAGGTTCCCTCTTCCTTGGTAAAACTACTCAGTCATTTTGTGGTCTTGGAGTACGTACCTCCCCCTTGCCCTTTTGTGTTCTCCCTGTCTAACTGGCATGGTGAATTGCTAAATACGTTGCAAAGCAGTAACATAATCCTCTGTTTAATCCCCTTCCTCCTCGGCAACGATTTAAGGAATTCACAAATAAATCACTGATTTTATTTCAATGACATAGCAGAGGCAAATCCAAAGTGGACTCTGGGTTTCCTCTACCCTACAAAACCAAACCCAGGTCACCTTTGCACTTAATCCAGTTAAATTATTCCCAGCATATCTTTCCCTGTTCCCCAAATTAATTACCACCAGCTGCTTGTGATAAGCATGCACATCCCCTCCTTCAGCTCCCACCGAGTGTGGTTCCAGTCACCCCCTGCCATCTGGGTGACACCTGTACCCAGCACCCATCTCTCTCCTATATCCAGAACAGCCCGAAATCCCACCCTGCCTCTGGAAGGTGCTCAGATAACATCCTCTTTCTCCTCTCACCCAGCCCTGCAGAGAACAGAATGATGGCACCATGGTTGGCCACAGAGACACATGGAAGACAGGGAGGAGAAGGTGGGGAAGAGGGGAGTTGGGGACACAATGGGAAGGGAGGGGAGGGAGGAAGATCCACTCATATAGATGAAACTTCATGCAGGCCTGGCCTCCGACCTGTCCCTTCCACAGAGCGATGGGGAGGAGGGCAATGGGGCGAGCTGAAATGACCCCTTACCTTCACTGCAGTCCTTCCCTCGGAAGCCCGTTTGGGAGCAGTCACAGACGGCCTGGTCGTTGAGCACCGAGCAGATGCCCCCGTTGAGGCAGATGTCGTCCCTGGCGCACAGCCGGCTCTGCTCATCATCCAGCCGCACCTCCTGGCTCTCCACGGGCGACACCTGCGTGTAGTTCACCCGCACATCTGTTATCCAGCCCTTGAAGGGCTCCCGGTCCTTGACAGAGGAGAGTGTCAGCTTTAGTGTTGCCGACCGCAGCTCTGGTGGGAGCCCTCCTAGGAAGAGCCCACTGAAGACAGTCATGTCCCGCCGTTTGGACTTCACCTCCACCCACTTGGCCTCGGCTCGGTCAATGATCAACGTTGTGTTCTTGAAGTGGCGGCGGATGACAACAGCGTGCCAGAGGTTGTCGTTGACTGCTGTGTCCGAGAGCAGGGTGGCAGGCTCAGCACAGAAGATGGAGAAGCTGAGCTGTAGCCGCCCTCCCTGGGTGAGGATGAGCTCCAGGAAGTCACAGAAACCCTCGTCATCAAAGTAGAGCACCAGCCCACTGGAGCTGCGTGTCTTCATGTTGAAGCTCATTTCGCTCTCGCAGCAGGCATTCCACTTGGGGAAGCGGGTCCACTGGCCCTCCGCACCTGGGAACTCCAGCCCGCTGCCCAGCTCAGCCCAGCAGCCCAGCAGCAGGGCCAGCCAGAGCAGCAAGCAGCCCCCGCGCCGCACCAGCACCGCCCCCATCCTGCGCGGCCTGGGGCGGGCGAGCAGGGCGGCAGGGCTGGCGGGGGGCGGCACCAGGGCCCCGGCGGCAGACAGGGTAAAATCTTGCCGGGTGCCAGCCGCACTGGAAGCTTTGGGCACGCTCACCCCCGCCCCGGGTGCGGGGGTCACTGTGGGAGACTCCCCGGGGCGGGGGGCTGCAGTTGCCCCACGGGATAGGGTTGGGCACAAAATGGTGCCGAGGGCCACCAGAGGGGACCCACGGTGGGGGTAAGGCTCCGTTGGATCTCTTCACTGGCCGGCCACTCTATGCAAAAGGTGTCCAGGGGTGGGTGAGTCAGCAGAAATTTTCCCCAAAGCCAACATTACCAAACTGGCTAAAAACCCAAGATCAGTGGCAAAACTCTCCTCCAAGTGGATCCACCAGCTCGGCAAGGGTCTAGCAAAATCCTTGCACATGCACGCCTCTTTTTACATCCTCTCCACCAGCTGCAGTTTCCCAGGAAGCCAATTATGGATCTCAACGGTGCTTCCTTAGGATGGATCCTCTTGTCATATCACAGCCTGTCTGCCATGGTGCTAGAGCAGTGTCAGCAGACGACAGGACTCATCGCTCGTGGTTGCTTGAGCTGCCTCAATCCCAACGGGGTTGAAACCCAGAAGCTGTCAAACAGCCGAGTGGCCACTTGACAAGCAAAGCCTGGCAGCTACTCTTCTCTTTGCTTGAAAAAGGCCAAGGCTAAGATCCAGGGGGGCAATTTTCCTCTATTGTCTTTTTTCTAATCTGCAAGGAATTGAAACAGAATAATAAGAAATGACAACTAATAACATGTTGAATTACAAAATTGATCAATAGTGAACATTTGTGATTATTTTTTCATTTCGACTGGTGTTCGACATTAGGAAAATGATGCTGTAATGTTGGAGTTACTGAGAAATTGTAATAGGTTGCAGTGCTAAACACAAATCTTAACATATATATTTATACCAGAGTACATTTTTATGGCATAATCTAAACATAAACTACTTACCTTTCCAAAATTTTCAAGTATTTCAGCAGAACATTTTATTATTACAAGAACAATGTTAAACAGAAAAGATGGTGCCTATTCTGCAATTTATTTTAATTTATTTGTGAAAACACCATCACCTGTGAAGCTACAGGGTCCTAGTCATACAGACAATGCTACCAAGCCCAGTTCTGGTTGTTTCTAATACAGGTCAAAAAAATAAAGTGGCCTGAGCTCCCAACAGGAACTGACAAGCTTCACCATGCATGGCACAACTACTGTTTGTTTTTCCTGGGGTGAGGAAGAATTGCAATAGTTTCTTAGAAGGGTGTTTGAAAATTTCAAACCACTTTCTTTTCTCTGCCACCTGGTTTCTTCTGGGGCTGATATTTTCTGCTATGGCAGGGAAAATCCAATTTAAGCCAGCTCTGATGTTGACATTATTCACAATGCAGATCAGCTAATCCCAGGTGCTAGTCTTCTGAAACGGGTTGCAGTATTTTATGTATATTTAGTCAGCTGTCTTTATTTAACAGAACAAGGAGAGAACAACTCCTCTGTTTTCAAAATTATATCTATGCCACAGTTCATCCTTATCCTCTGAAGAGGTCTCTACATCCAAAAACGTTTCAGCAGAGAGGCTGTTTTTCTCCCCAGCGCTGCTGTATCTTTTCTGAAAGCTGTGTATTAGCAGATCCCTCCTGATGGAGGAGAGGATCTCCAACACCTCCCTCACTCATCGCTTCCCCTTCCCCTCCCTTACATTTCTTTGCCAGCAGCACTTAGGCAGACACAATAGCATGGCCAGAGCTGCTGTCAAACCCTCTTCTGGGCTGGGGGGTGTGGGTGTGTGTGCATGCGTGTGTGGGGAGAGAGGGCAGAGACGACCCTGCCAGGGAGAAACGTTTTAAAAACAGGCACACACCTCAGCTGCCTGCACCTGACACGTTCAGAGCTGCTAAGTCACCTCCTACTCTCTCTATATTTAATTTCATTCCTCTAAATGTCAACACGACTATTTTTATTATTTGCCACACGTGAGATGGGCAAGAGCAGCAATAGGGAGGAAAGGAGAACCCCCGAACTTCGCGGGCAGGGGCCAAGCAGCTGGCAGACCCCAGGCTTCCTCCACGCCCTCCCTGACCCCCGGCAGGAGCCATCTCTGGCAACGCCGCTACCAGCCGCGGGATTTTCCGGCAGCTCCCGGGATGGCCCGCGGCGGGAGCCCCCGCAACCTCGCTCCCCAAAGGGCCTTCCCGGGTTCGGCGGTGGCCGCGGGCTGGGGCGCCGCTGGTTTGCGGCACCGAGCCGAGCGGCCGCTCCTGCTTCAGCACCCGGAACAGCTCCGCCCTGCGCGGCCCGACGGGGCGGCGGCGCCCCAGCCCGCGCCCGCCCGA